>JARQTI010000313.1:42021-147791 GCA_030142655.1 Trachelus tabidus | reverse complement strand
TTAAAGTTTTTACCCTTTTTCGGAGGCACCTATATTCCTCGCGATCGGTACTTGTTCGAGTTCGTCTAGCTATGGCACGCAATCGGTTTCGAGACCTAATTAACTTCCTAAGATGATCAGTTAGCCAAGGCGCAGCAGGCCGCTTTACACAAATAGTACGCAACGGCCCATATGTGTTTAAGAGTTGGGTTAGCTGATCATTAAGATAGAGAGTTTTGTCATCGACATCGTCACATATCAGTAAGGGCATCCAGTCAAGATTTTGAAGACGATGCAGAAATTCAGGGTCTTGTAAGCCGCGCCAAAGACGACGAGTGATAGTAGATGATGCCGAAATCTTCTTATGCGCAATTTTATATTTAATATGTATCAAGTCATGAGCCGAAAGAAAAGGAAGCGGATACTGTCCATAAGTTTCAACCCTATCACTTGAGTCCGCAATACATAAATCTAGCCAGGTAGACGATGTGGCAGTATGATGCGTGGCATGGTAGGGGACAAGATAGAAATTATAACATTGAAATAGACGACAGATATAGGCTTTATCATAATTTTCGGTACATAAATCAGTATTCCAATCTCCCATAATCACCTTGCACACATAGTCTTGGCAAACAGAAGATAGAAGTGACTCAAGTGTGTTAGAGAACGCGATCTTTGGAGGTCTGTATATAACACCAACTAATAGCTTGGCAGTGTTAGATCCTGACACTTCAATAAACAAAAATTCAAGCCGAGAAGTGATATTCGATATGGCCGACGAGGTAATTACCTTCGCAGTCAAAACATTACGGTAGTAAATACACACTCCACCCCCAATCTTGCCGATCCTGTCACAACGCATAAGATAATAGCCAGGTAATCTAACGGCAGAGTCATCAATATACGGTTTTAACCATGTCTCAGAGACTAGTATCATGTCATAATGCCCTAATGCAAAATAATCGAGAAACTCATCATAATGGGCAGTAAGCGATTGAGCGTTAACATGACAGATACGCAAGGAGTCAGCAGCGTTAGGTGGTAAAGAGGGCATCGGCAGTGGAGTTTTTGCATTTCACAGTAATCTTTGTACTTCTTCTGATGTTGAGATATTAATAACAGGCGAGTCATTATCCTTCTTAACCTTAACTAACCCACTACGCACCCATACATATCGGTAACCCCTCGTTTTAGCAGTTTCCCGTGCTTCATGAAGCAGCCTGTGCAGATCTGGTGGCAAGAACTCATTGATATAGATATTAGAATCAGGAAACGCTGAGTTAATTTCCCGGGCTTTGAGAGTGCCCTTTGCGCGTTTAGCACCTAATATTTTGTTTCGTACCTCCGCGGACAATAGGCGTATGAAGAGCATTTGAGGTTTATCCGATTCAGCCGTTTTACGCATACGCGATACTTCACAGATGTGTGAATTATCAATGGAGATACCCAACGCAGTAAAAATAGATAGTATAGTGTCGCGATCATTTGAATTATCTAGTTTTGGCACACCCGAGATGGTCAGATCCTTTCTATGTTTCTCGTATTCGAGAGCACGAATGCGCGCAGTGAGTGAATGAGTATCCGTCGGGAGAGCAGCGGCCGCAGCAGATTGCTGAGATGTAATTAATTTGATCTCGGTTATTTTACCTGCTAGTTCATTATAGTTGTCTGTGACACGAGCTTCAACATCCACCAGTCGCCCTGATAATTGTTCCTGACTACAAGTCAAGCCAGTCACAGACGCCTCTATGGAATTGGTCTTGTCCGTTAATGTATCTAGTTTCTGCATACATCTGCGGACGTCCGTTTTAAGCTCATTCAAGCTAGCTAATTCCTTTTTTATGATAGGCATATCACGTAGGGTTTTATCTATACCATCAATTTTTGTAGAAAGTGCAACAACGAGTAAATTTAACGAAGAGAGTTGTTCACCGATGTTCGAAGTATTTAGAATACTAGATGTTGCAGCTGAAGACAAGGACTGGGAACTACTCATTGCAGCTTTTGCACAGGTAAAGCAAACAGCAAGTCCCACGTCGTTTGTATCAGTTGAACCCGATTGTTTTCTTATGCAGGCCGAATGAAAACCGTGGGTATCTATATTGCAGAATCTACGCAAATCACTAGTAGCCACAAATTTCGAGCACAGGCCACAGTTGACAGGCATCACGAGTAAAAATAGTGGCACTTGTTACACCGTTAGGCACTAATGACACAAACAATAGATGTACTCAGCCGCAGACAGGTGTGACATTGGCAGTGGTGGGGGGTAGATAGAAGTAAGTCCCAGCTGATAATCCACAACAAACACAGCTATTGAAGTCCGCCTTTAGTGAGGTGTAGTTGGTTTCGTGTTAAATGCCATCCGTAGACAAATATAAATATAAATTCCCCAGAATCCAGCACAGAACAGTTGGCCAAATACTGGAAAGGGAAGTTGATCCACGTAGTACTTTGGTGATGCCAAGAATGACCAATCAGGAAGATAGGTGTTTCCGTTTGCCGCCAAAAGAAGTTATACGTGGAAAGAGGTTAAGAAGATCTCCTCAATAAAGAAAGCTTCCAAACCCGTAGCTCTATTTAGGGAGCACCACCGTGTATTGCTCAATAAAGACCTGAGCCACAGGGAAAGCTAATAATCTGCAACACACGCCCACAAAGGGCAGAAAATCCGCAGTAAAAGCTCAAAATTTAGCGAGTAAATGACAGGTACGTGTAGGCCTACTTACAGAGAGAGAGAGGGAGAGAGGGAGGGAGGGAGAGAGAGAGAGAGAGAGAGAGAGAGAGAGAGAGAATCGAAGATCTTGAAGGTGGCTCCTAACACCCATTAAATGATAATCATCGTAATATCGAAACTGTCGCTCAAGACGCATTCGAACTTCTTCGAACGTCCTAAGATCGGTGGATTAGCGTCGTGGAAAAAACATACATGGTAAGAGGGTAGTTAACGATCTGAGATCGTTATCCGTCTTGTCCACGTGAAGCGTTACGATCGCAACTCTGCCGTAGAATAATACATAGATATAATTTATGAACTAGATCTTTTAACCAAGAACAAAGGAGCCACAAGCACTACAGTTCTGGAACCGATCCAGCTACTTAATCTTTGACTAATCTTTGTCCTTCCAACTTGAGCGGGTTGTGGACTTAGGCCTAATCCAAAGTACCAGTTTAATTGTTGACCCTTAAGATCCCTCATAATCGGTGGCTGACTTCTACGGGTAAGCTGCCTATTTCAAGTGGCCATGGCTAATTATCCACTGTATACATTAAATCTCCGTGGGCCGCTCTTAATTCCGACGAAACCCGGTAGACCCTACGGGGTCGTATCAAATGAATATCCAAATCGAGGAAAAGAAAATGTATAAAAACTCTCATTAAAATAGTCTATAAACGTTATCTCTACGTAGGCGTAGTTCGATAAAAGAGAAACGTCGAATCGGTGAAATAAATTTACTAAACTCTTGCCACTTTAAGAGTTTCCGGCCGATTAGGAAACTTGGAAACGAATATACTCTTCTTCGAACTATCATTAGTCCAAGGGAAAAAGTGTAGTAGTCAGAGGATCGGTGGTAGAGGAAGGAATAAAATAAGAAGAAGAAGAAGTAGTTATACGGCGGAGGAGAGAAGGAATCGTAGTCATTTTTCCTTGTTTGTTCGTGGATCCTCCGATAAACATGTTGACAAAAAGTGGATGATAGTAGCAGAGAATAAAAAAAAAAGTTGAAAAAAGAAATGACCCAAAAGCATACTAAATTTATCCACTCTCAAATTCTCTCTAGATGTCCTCCTATACTCTTTATGAAAGAAAATAAAACGAGATAAACATTTTATTTTCGAATTATTTTAAATCCACATTTTTAACTTGTCACAGAGGTATTCACAGTGTAAAAACATTATCCAATCGAGTAATTTCATCCCTAACGTAGTTTCCATCTTGTCGCGATTCACGAGCACTTCGCGCACCACGCAATCTCATTCCTCGACTTGGTCTCTTTCGATTTCTTTTTCTATTTTGCGCTCTCCTCTTATCTCCGAAGAGAAAAGGTGCACACCACTGTTCATCGGTAGGTTCTTCGTCAAATTCGATTTTCCTTCAGTCCAATAGCTATTCCGAGCAGGGATTGGCCAGGAGGCTTTCCCAGTGCCAGTACGTAGGTAACAGCTACCCAGGGCTACGTGGTAAACTAGATACGACGATAGGAATGAAATAGAAGTGGAACCAGGTCAGCCAACCAATCCCAACGAGACTTGCAAGGCACACCAATCTCCCTACGTCCAGCATCATCCTTACAGAGTTCAGTACCATGTCCCTTCCCCGACCTGGTCCAATCTAGGTTGAAGTCCTGCACTTCGCTGGACACCGATAGACGCGAAATTCTATTTGAATATATCTCGAGATAATGAACGATATTAAAATAAACGAAGCTTAAGCGCTAAAAAGCGACAAGCACGCGGCAGCCTATGGCAAATGAGCCACGTTTCATAAAATCCCGGACGGTACAGTGTAAAACTCGTAAAACTAGACGGTATGCGCGCGTATGCGCCATTAGAGAATTTTTCAGGGGCTCAGCTTGCATTAAAGTGTGACATTCTCGGCTGAGCGCTTTTACGCAGTTCGCGTGATTTATTGGACATGCCTGGGAAAAAATCCGATGCAGTCGTTTCCACTGTCAGCGCCGTGGACGACGTCGACGTCGACCAATAAGCGCCATGCCAACCTCTCGGGATTCTCGATATTGTCGAAATAACGAGATCGGTTTTTAGGCAGGACGTGCTGAGCACACATGTCGTTTACAGAGAGCGACTATCCGACGTAGGTTGACGAGCCGGTTGCGTCTCTGAATTCGATTTATGTAGAGAAAATTCGATACTCGGGTCGACCAAAATACGGCTGTGCGAAAGCTAATCGATACGGTTTATCTTTTGTACCAATTATTTCATTAATTTTCAAATATTCGTCATACCCGACTTCCGATTTATCCTGTATTATATTTTCTGTTTATCTTATCTTTCTATTTGTCTATCTATTCGTCTATCAGAATCGTACGGCACAACGAATCAGAGTCAATTTATCAGACTAGCTTCGCTGGTAAGGGAAGTAGACGTATCGGAAATACTCAGAACCCGTAGAACCAGCTCTGTCCCAACGTTAGTCATCCTTCGTCCAGTTCGACTGACGGGTGCTTCATTTAATTCTGCACTCTGCGCCAGAACCCGTCTACATGTTAAATCGAGTGATGTTGGTAGCTGGACAGTATTAATAATCAATCAACGGACGCTGAAATAGATTATACCAAAGTAGCTCTTAATACGAATCGTCCTAATGCACGTTACAGCACTAGAATTTACAGTAGTGTACTGTACCAGGACCAAGTCGATAATGCTCTAAACGTAGAAGACAACCATTTTCACACCTTCAATTTACTCAACATAATGCAGCGCGATTCTATTTGGCGTGTAACTGACATATCGGCATTTCGGATTCTCTCTGTTTCGCAGAAAATTCTTTTTCGTATCCAGCAGTAGCCTGTAGAGAATGATCGCGATAGACCCGACAGTCCAGCTAGATGGAGCAATGCATATGGTTCATCGATTTCAGAATTTTTCCATGAAACGAACAAATATTTGAATTTTCAACTACATCCGCTTCTACGAATCTATTGGAACTACTTGTAACAGTTCATATATTTTTTTCACTTTTTTTTTTTACATATGATTCACAGGAATTGCAATGATTCACAGACAACTCGTTCGTACGGCTATGAATTTCTGGAGGGGTAACTATGAAATCGTAGGGTAACCCTAGCATACGGGTCTAGATCTATCTAGAAAGATGCACGTCACCGTAAATATACAACAGCGGGCTCCGATACATCACGCGATCAGATAACAAAAAACTACCAGCATTTCTCGGGGTTTGTCGTCGGATAAAAATCGCTGGCTACAATATTGCGTTTTATTTTCGCGTTCATCAGGAGTTCATCGAGCGTGTAACGCTTTATGCTTTTTTATAGGACGCGCATTAGGCATTGAATGATACGTACCATCGAGTATACATATATTTAAATACGAAGATAAGAATCCTACTGGGGCAGGTGGTTCACATTTAGACCAGGTGAAATATAGAAGCACAGGGAACCTTGTAGATATACGTTAAAAATATAATTTACGAACCACAAATTATAAGGATTAATTTTCATTTGTCAAAAAATAGTCTCTGTTATATATGTCATATATGATGGGTTTAGATGTTTGGCTCGCGAGTCTGGAGACAAAAGTCATTTGAGCAAATGAGTCTGATACTGAGTAAATGATAATCGTGTGTCTTCGCGTGTGATCGGCAATGGTCGGGATCGCCACGGTTTATGGCAATTTCTTTTTCCGGACGAGTTCGTGGCATTTGCCTCCATGGACGAAAACCAAATTATAATCAGAAGACGCCGCGGCCAGCTCGAAAGCGTCTCTCTACTTAATTATATGTAAATATAGCTGTTAGCGAAGAACAGCTCTGTTTTGTCAGAGTGAGTCGCGTCGCTGGAATACATGAATACATAAGACCCTGTTTACGAGTAAGTGAACGATACAGCTCTTATAATAGCCTAGCATCGTGAAAAAGATATGATTTTATAATACAACAATTTTTATATTCCGGAGTGTTGGATTATTTAGTCTCTAATACCAAGAACTGTTCCATGGTAGTTGGAAGATCGAAAACGAATCGACGCTGAATGGTAGACTATAGACCCCATAAACATAGATTTTATAGGAATAAACATAAGGACAAAGGTCTTTCGGTCTTTGTACTAGAGTTTAGTTCCCCTTAGAGAGCGAAGTAGTACAGATGATCTTCCTCGATGTGGAGTTAATAAAGTTATAATTGTATATAGAACAGTAGATTCCACGTTCTTTTTAATTCACCCATTTCCAATACGGAGTGTCATATTTGGTGCGTGAACGAATTTTATTTTATTTTTTTCATTTACGAACTGATGGGTATATTTCCTCAAGCTTTTCTTTTTCAGTAGTAAGAATATCGTGTATAGCGATTCTACCAAGAGATAACGGAACTGGGAGAAATTATGATATTCGGTATATATATACGCGCTACGTGTATGTCATGGGTCATCGTGTCGTTGACAAAATGTCATCTAATCGATTGTACTGAATTTCAGATTTATTGAAAAGAATTTTTGCCTGTCACTCGAATATAAATTGTTTCCGCTAAACAAAAGCTGGTGTACTACATTTTTACCACTGCCAAATGACCGCTCTATAGAATATCACTAAACGATTCTTGAAACTCGTGCCGAAGATCGAGTAGATCCGCAATAACAAAATGCTCGGGGCATCGTGTCGCTTCGCTCAAGCATAATCATTGTCTTTTGCTGACATAGCCTGCTGCAAGAAAAAGGCCAAGAACAGAGGTAAAATGACGGTGCACAAAGTGCCAAGGAAGGAATATATTTTTATGAGAAAATTGTTAAAGATGGATTGTGGAGGATAAAAAAATGACAAAAAAAATAGACAAAGAAAAAAAGATTAATTCGTATTGACGTAAAAAAAAATTCAACGATCCGAACCTACAGCGAGATCAATACGAAATGGCGTAATGCTTAAAATTCTTAAAACGTGTCTACGTATAGCAAGCTCTCGATAATCCAACCCATTGGATAAGCTGTATAATCACGGATTAGAGAAAACCAAGTGCACTAACAGCACTTTGATCCTTTCGTTCCTTTTGTTACCACAGCATTTGTTTGCGACATATGTATACATATATATTCCTGAGGTTCGCGTGCCACGACTCCTTTATCCATTTTTCTCGGAAACAGTGTCACGTACTTTTGTATAGATGGGACTGGGCGCTGCCGCACCTTTTGCGACAAGATTGAATCTAGAACGAATTACGCTTTTATCCTACGAACGAAGATACGCCTATAAGTCAATCTCTCAAGGAAATCCTTTGATAAGACAGAATCACGTGTCGTACGGATTGAATCGAACGGATGAGCTCCCGGATATATCAAAATTAAAGTCACTTACGGTAATCTTGAGGTCGCGCAGGTCGCAGGTGTCGTAACTTCTGCTGAAACGCAACACCGTGTGCGTTTTGTTCTCATAGCCAAGGAGCAATCGATAGTCCTGGCTGGTGTCCATTTGTGGATCTCTGCCAGCAGCCTTGACGTGCCGATCCTGAAACGAACCATAAAACATACATAAGTTAGGGTAAGTACTTTGGTAATTGACTGGCAATTTCACATCGTTAGGCAATTACGATATATGTACTGTATATATGATGCATATACATATATAGGGCACCTTAGGTTGTTTACGTATAATTGAGGTTCTTGAAAAAGTGGCAAGTTCTACTAGGAAGCTTTAACTATTCGTTGATATATTCGGTGCAATTACGCTTCTACTAAACACTCGAACTGCCTGATAAGGCAGGGAGTTTCTGCTGTATCCAGCTGTAAATATCGGGAATTACTCGGGGCCGCTGTTAACGCTATAGCAGTACATGGAAATTATTCATTCGCACTGCTACCAACTTCACGACCAGTTGCGTCCTGGATATACAACCCCGATAGCGTGTTGTGAATATATTTTTTTCAAAATATATCTGACCCTTCTAATCTTGAGCTGTGCGAGAGACAAATTAGAATTTCTATAAGCTATACGAGAATTCGGAGACTCATAAGCCAGCAAAAATATGTATAAGTACTGTATAATTAATAAAATCATCATTATTAACACGAACAAGGGGTATTAAAAGTCTGTATAAATTCTTTCATAGTGCATTAAAGATCCATACTAAAAGTAGTAAAAATTGTAAAAATATAATAATTCTGATTGGCCATATAAAATACAATACTACAAGACTGTACGTTTTAGGCGAATTAAAAGTCTCGGCAGATCTTCCACATAGCGATCGGTTTTAAAGAGCGTCGAATCGAAGCACGTCGACAGTAATCGTATCCGGAAACCCGTAAAGACCATTAAATCTGTAATCCGTTCTTGTAACCGGAGGAGCAACGTCTCCAAGTACCTTTCAGCCAGGCCGTTTTACGTCCGAGCGTCGAGTACCCTAAAGCATCATCGAGTAGGCAGGAGGGACGTCGCAGTAGAGCGGCTTTGTCGCCGACACGATTTCCCGAATAATGGAGCATCGATCCCTGGCGTCCCGACGACGTCCACTCGTACACGCGAGCTACGTACCACACTCACGGGGAGGCGTCGGAATGCGTCGGACCTCTCTTAAAACGTAGATAGGCCACAGGACACCGTCGCGTAAAACCATACAGGTCGTTGCTTTATAATCGGATACCAGCGCGACGCGCGGCGTCAATCGCTCTGAGGTAGGCTTTCTCTTTATTTCTCTTAACTTCTCTTACTTTTACCCTTTCTTATTCCCTAGTTTTTGTAGCATGAATTCCAGGCCGACGCCTCGATATAATTATCCAGTGACCACAGGATCAGGAGCAGACCGTAGGAGGACGCCTCGTTCAATTCGTGGGCATTGTTTGCTCCTAAGGGATCTTTTTTTTCGCCTTGGGCTTTATTAAAATTGAATTTAGTCCCTTCGAAAAGGCCCTTCGATACGCACAGAAAGGTCCCAGCGTTGGAGCCCCACACGTGAGTCCCGAACGGTCACGCGTGTTAACGTCTTTGCGAGCTATTCTTACGGCTTTTTAGTATTTCTCTTTTTATTCTTTCTTTTAACTTCCTTCATCATTCTCCTTATTCCAGGTATGACGTGTAATGTGCAACGTTCGACATTCCAGTAGGATTAGTCGCTACGATAAATTTCTTTTTTATATATTACAATCCTTTGACGGTATACCTATACACGTACCGATGGTTACCTTCTTCCTCGATGCCTGCAACACATAGTTATCCTATAGGAGCATAACGAAACTTTTCTGACCTTTGAACCTCTGCACAGCAGCTTCTTGCTCATAGAAACAAGTTTGCATTCAGGACTTTACAGTTTCTAGGAAACGTCACGATCAGCTATGGCGCTTGTGTTTTATTTTTCAAAACGTTCGTTCAACTACCTTTCGCAAAAAGTTAGCGGCGTCTACTTCCCTTAAATTTGACACAGAGAAAAAAGATTTTAACTAACACAATTTCAACAGACTCCGAACTATATCACTACGCGTATAAAAGGGTTGAAAAACCAGCATGAACTTGTAAATACAAACTTCGTTCCGTATTAAATCCATATGACTTTTATCCTTTTTTAAATCCCTATTTTTCCTCTTTTTTTAATACTTAATACACAGACTACTTTCCCGTGGGTCTTTCACTTCAGCAAGGTATCTCCCTCGTTGCACCGGCGGTTGCTGTTCTTTCAAGCTTTTATTTTCTTTTCCCAATCCCCTGTGCTTTCGTTGTACTTGAAAGCGGAAATGCGTACATGTACGTATTACGGTACCTCAGTACTATACCGTACAGTAGTACTGGCAGCGATTCAACAGTAGAGGGTGATATAAATGCACGGTAAAATATATTCGCGAATAATTCGCACGTCCGCGTGAAATGCGTACTGCCAAATCATTTCGTCGCAGTAAAGTTACGCAACATTTCTTTTTCTACGCTTCTGGCAAAATGACACGTAGTAAAATACGTATATAGATATATGCTTACGTATAACATATCTATCTCCAATAATGGCAAAATGAGAAGAAGCAACCATGCAAAATTCCCACCGGCTTGATTCGTCTCGATTCTTCACCGATTTCCCAGCAAAAAATTCCCCTGATTCTGCGGCCATAAATATCCCTCGGTTATTATTATTTTACGGTACGTCGCGACGGGGGTTGCCTCTCTACGTGCTCAGCCACTTCAATATACACGATCCACCCCTAGCTGAAGCACTATAGTGTGAGGCTTAAGAGACGGCCACACTATATCTATACATTTCATATACTCATTTCTACGTGTATGGAGTTATCTATACGAAAGCATCCCCTCGTGTAACCGATTCTCCACCCTGAGCAATTATACGGCGCTCCAATTAATTCAGCCAGCGTGATACAGGGTCGGATCATCGCTGTCTCGTGTACGTGATACTCGAGAAAATAAATCATTGTATTTCATAAATCCCGAAAACCTCCATAGCGCGATATCTACTGCACGTGATTATAATATTTCATGAAGGAAGCGGTATACATATTTATAGGTAGGCGGGCGCCGATTTAATCGACAAATCATCATAGAAATTTCTAATCGGTAATGGAAACGTGAAAAATCGATAGAAAGTCTGTTTCGTCTTAGACTAAAGAAAAAAAAACTGAGTATTGGATAACAGAGTAACATCGATGTCGAGATAACCCAAAAGAAGAACGATCCAAGCTTGAGCTTCAAATTGCATAAAGATAATATACGAGAAGATAAATAAGAATCGTAGGAGGTGTACTAGACTAGTCAAGTCATCATAGTATCGTAACCATCCTGACAGACGAGAGATATCAATTTTCAATTCCGAAGAAAATGGAGTAAGACACAAGTGTGTAATAGGTACAATCTATCCCAATGGCTGATACATTTATTCAATCTATATAAAAGGATTAACGGAATCCATACAGAGTTAAGGTACCGGAACGTCTCCAATAATCGAGCACATAACGCACAGCATCTCGTAGCTCATGGCGAGTGCCCAAGTAACTTGGCTTTTTGATGAATGCAGAGTGGACCGAAGTTCGGGTATAGGTAGAAGCCGAAACGAATCATCGACGGTCACCTTCCGTCACGCTCGTCACTTAAGGCTCCGGCGTCGAATTGTTTCGGAGGAGACTTTTTCTCTTTTTTTTCTTTTTCTTTTTTATTCTTTCCCAATTTTTCATTCCTTTTTTCTCCCTACCGCGCACCGTGAATCGGTACCTTTCTTCTTTCCAGAGCCGATTACCGTTTACGACCGATCGAACGTTGCCCCTGCGCATTTATATTAATTACGGTAGTCCACTAGGAACCCGGCATTATGTACAGTACGTGAAGAAACCTGACTATGAGGATTCTATACGCTATACTATACTATATATATCTATAGACATACTACGGTGAAGTCGGACGTGTTACCGGTATTACGCTTCAAGAGGTTAGATTCTCATACCCCTTTCTCAATTCGTATTACGCGGGCGTCACAGTCTCAGGATGTACCCTCTGTCTGGTAGTTGCATGACTGCACACGCGTATAGACGTAGGCATCCTTAAGGCCTTTCTTAACCCTTTCCCAGTGCGATAGGGTAGCGCACCACGAAATGTCGCGAGACTGCGGGACGCCTGGTTGGACAGAATCAACGGCGCGCGACGGCACCGCGTACCTTTTTTCCCTTCTCTTCATTTTTGCCTTCTCTTATTCCTCAATCTTACGCTAGATCGATCAGCGTGGCCCATTTGGTAACGGCTGGCTGTGCACGCGGGATTCCAATTTGCCGTACTGTTTGAAATGTAAAAGATGAAATGCCGCCTCTGAATTGTCGAGTTGTACATTTACAACGTGGAATGTGGAAAGACAAGTCGAGTTCATTGAAATAAAAGTATTTGACAGTGAATGGGTATTGAAAGGGAAGAATATTGTGCGAGAATGTCATCGAAGTGAAACGCAGAGGATTCGAGGAACTTGAAGAGGTTCTTGTATAACGACATGGATAAGTAAAAAAAAAAAAACGCTTAATCGGCAGAAACCGACAGAGCATGAAAAGCCCAAAGAGACGCTCCCAAAACCAGTTAGTACATACCACATTTATCCGGCTACCAGAAATCGTTCTTTTGTCGCGAACCATTTTACGTCATGGAAATAAAAGAATGTATGATATAAATGCGAAGTCGAGATGAGAGCGGAAAGGAAAAAAAGTCACCTATTTAAATGGCGCGTTAAAGTAGCATATACCCATGTAATGGGTACATCATGCAACTTGAGTACCACACGTATATTCACCTTCCCAGAAAGATGTCATCCTAATCCTATCCTTATTCCCATTCTAATTCAAGAGTCTCCCAAGATGCGAGATAAGAGACCCAGGGCCAAGGCATTTTACGAGATCGCTACACCAGTCACATTTCTCCTGGCTCTTATCGGTCGACGAACGCGCGCTACAGATCTCAATTCTCCATCTGGAAATAAGAGAAGGAGCTTGTGTTCCCCGGAATGAGTCTATACCTTCGGTACCAACCGGTTAAGTGTTTACCCCAAGGAGACATTGGTCCTCGCGTTCAACGAGAATTCCTTAACTCATTGTGGCGTCCCGGACGCGCTGGTCTCATTTGGGTCATCGTCTAATTGCTTCATCGAGCTCGGAATTACGTTTTACCTCAGTCAGACCCTCTTCATTCCACGACACGAAATTACCTCGCTAAACAACCCTAGAACAGTTATTAAAGGCGCTTATCGTCAACACCTATGAAATTGTTCGTATTACCGTCTCTTGTTTAACGTCGACGAATAAACCGTGACACGTCAAACTCGAAATTACCGATGACGGCGCGTACTTCCGTAACCTGGTCACATTATTGACGCTCGTTTCAGACTGTAGCGGATCCCAAGCTCAAGGTCGGCCGAAATGCCTGTCGCAAGAACTGATCGTAAACCTTATTAAACTTTCCACCGGTTTAACTAGGCACTTAGCCCAGCTACGTGAACTACGACCCTACGGTATTACGGAAGAGACACGGAGAGAGCCGGGAATCTAGCTAAACTACATAAAGTATAGTCCGTGCCCTTAATCCTTTACGTGGTCAAACTCGATCGATATTACAACAGGGATTTCGTTATTGAATTTCAGACGAGTTCTCGAGATTGTTTGGAACCCAGGTAAGTAGCTGCTCAGAGTACAATTTTATCGATTTAGTTTGTCGTAACGTTCGCCTAGGGACTGTTTCGCGCCAGGAGCTGGAATCGAGACTCAGGTGGGTTAAGTAACGGTGTACTGTAGTAAATATAAACAAGAGTGAGTTGTCGGAGAAGCGCCATTTTCATCATCCAAAGAGGATGAAGGTGAAAGCAAAAAAAAAGAAGACCAATGTGACTTACCCACGGTCGAGGAATAAGACGCAATAAAGAACAAAGAAAGCGATGCTGGTAAATAACGTTGATGCCTAAGAGCGTCTAATGACGTCATATTAAGGCAATTTTGCGCTGACGTAAACATCTACAGACCTACTGTTTTTATTCGCAGCACGCAACCGATCAGCAGAGCCTAAAGAAACTCGATAACCAGGGGGTTGAAAATTCGCATTTACTAATTATCGAAACGCCAGCAATTACCTGAGTGCGACATAGAAAAGTGCGAAACGTCAGAGCAATAGAAACCTATAGACTCGCTGGAATTGCTCGAAAACATTGTGACGTCGAAGACGGTACGTAGAGCAAGGGGATGAAATAATGACGTCGAAGCCGTGAATATGAAACTCAACGGGTAGGTACTTAGCTAGAAGTGAATTACTGCTGGTTGACAGCAATTATTTAGAATCGAAGTTGTTGAGTTTTCCCCAAGCTGTACAAGTACTACGGAGTTGCGTATGCACGTACGATTCAGCAAAAAGGTACTAGGGATCTGAGTGAACTGAACATATTGCAAATACATAGTTACGTAATGCTACCTAAATAAATAGTCGTTCCAAACGTATAATTAAGCATATACAGTAACGAGTAAGAGCTTGGAGGAAGATGAGATAGGAGAATAAAAGAATGTATCGAAATAAGCATAAGAATAGTTTGTAGAAGATAGAGGGCAGCACTGATTCCTGAATAAGCTAAGAGAGCACGGCACTTGGAGTATAGGCATATGGAAAGATGAAAAGTTGAAGTTCATTGGCTGCTCGTAAGCCGAGGGCAGAGTTTGCCTTTCTTTGGTCTAATTCATTCTTAACTTTCAGAGCGAAGCCGAAGAAGTGGATAACAGAGAGACCGACGCGATCTCGAGGGACGGAAGACGTAAAAGCAGTCTGCGGTAGGCAGTGAAAAATCTCCAAGCCATTCCTCATCCGCTGCTGCTGCGACGGTTGACGTCGGTCCTCGGGGAGCTCTTCCACTGAATGCCACCCGCATCAGATAATATTTAAATTAATGATAAACATTTATAAAAGCGTTTTGTTATACATAAAACATATTTGGATCATTGTGCGCTGCGCGGAGGAATGAGGATTATGAATTCAGGCCCGGTCGAAAGGCATTGTCCGGTGGCTCTCTCATCTCCATAACGGGTTACTGCTTTCTTCCTTACACACACCTTCTCTCTTCTTCGCTGCTACTCGTCCCCTATCCCCTCTCTCCCTTTCTTTGTCGTGTGTACTATGCGTCTCGCCATCTCACACTCTGCTCTATACTCTGATCCTCCCCTTTGCCTTTCTACGTATCGCTCCCTACCAGGCTCGCCTCATCTCAATGCATCCTCAATGCAGTTACATGTATAGCTCGAACCGATCTGATTTCAGATTGTTTCTTTTTCACGTCCAAATTGTCCAAATAAATGCATTCAGAGGGAGATTCCACCGACGACATTAGTCCAACCCTCGGGGATAGAATGGGCCCCATCCTCTTGCTTGGTAAAAGAAATGGATGGGTACGATGAAGATACGATGAACGAAGCTACGGTTCTCTTCTTCGTAGGGATATTAACCAAGGTACAAGATACCGAAAGGGCTCGTGACGGTGTCTGTAATAAGTTTGACTGGTTCACCAAATAAATAAAAAGGCCATACTCGTATGCCGCCTTCTAGGTATTAGTATTTTACTATTGTCAAAAAGGCGTTTACGAAACATTATGCAAACTTTGAGGTGTCATTAGGGACAGGAGATGGAATTTACCGATACGATTTGGGTATGATAATTGTGTCGGAATTCGGGTAATTGATGTGTTCCAGGTAAATCAAATCATCCGTAGAATCTGGACCGAATGACATTACCAGATAAAAAGGTAATACGTGACATTGGTTGTCGTAGCGACACGAGCTAACAAAATGTCACACTAATTAACAGTTCAGCAGTCGCGTCAGCTTTCGTAATACGACCCTATTCTGTTAATGCAATATATCGATTACCAGTAGAGAAATAGATATGACCATGAAAATGAATTTATTTTGCTGCTGAAATTCATTGCCAATTAATAACTAAATATATTAATACAAAATCTTTGAAAAAGAATAGAAAATGATAAGTTTAACACATTGTGTCATACCTGCTACCCCCTTAAGTTTGATTTGAATATAAATACATCAATAGACATTTTTATTTTACTTATTACCGCGTCCCGTTTAATACGTCGCCGTTTTCCTGTACCTTGCGTGTCGTTATAAACGGATTCCGCTGTAAAAAATAGCAAGGATATTTAGTAAATATTCATACAGCTAATGATTTTTATATTGTAGTGGTATACCACGCTCTGGCGTAGGTATATAATGGCGGAATGATTGTAAAATAAAATTGAAACCCGGTGGTAAAACAGGGAAGGGGTGTCATTCGGAGAGTAAACATTAGAGACAAGCTTGGACGAGATCGTGCGCAACCATCCATGGAAAACCACGCAGGCCGAGTCACATCGAACACCTCGAGGATCCTTGCGAAAGGGAGGATCGCGCAAGTCATGCAAAAAGGTGGGCAACGTAAAAAGTGAAGAAAAAGAAAAGCGTGTGGATGAGAAGGGAGCCGCCAGGACAGGACAGAGAGAAACCCGATGCCCATGTGAAATCATGCAGGTCTTTTTCGATACTACAAGCGGGACAAGAATATTACAGGTGGTTAGGTATATTTGCTTGTCTATAGGCAGCTACACGAGCGGAAAAAGAGGGAACTAACAAAAATGGCGTTAGGAGCCACACTAGAAAATTGACGGTAACCTCATAAGGTCACTGCGGTTACGTAGGTTAATATGTCGAGGGCTTGTATTTAAGCCCCTAAGATGGTAATAAGTTATCCTGCAGGTATTATTAATAAATTATGATATAGTCGAGAGCGCTAATTAGGTGTGGTAAGAGAAGTATACATGGCGGAAGTGTCTGCGCCAAGGATGCCGGAAGGAGGAAACAATTTTAATTACCTAAACCGGTGCAGGTGCAGTTATTACTATGACGAAAAATTAAATTGAAAACATAACCTGTGTGAGACTCGTTAATTTTATTTTATCTATTTATTACGTCGCGATTGTCGAACTACAAATATTGAACGGTACCTAGTGTACCCGAATAACTTTTTCGTGTATGTAAAGTCTAATCACGTGTTGGACTCGGGGATTTTATTCTTAAAGCTTCGAGCAATGCAAGTGTTGCGGGTGGTTATTTACTGTGAAACAGAAGGCAACAATTTCTATAGACTCGCTGGCTATTCAGACTTCATGAGTTTACTTCTCGGGAGAGAGTTTCCTGGTGCCACCTTTACTTCCTCCCTGTAGCCCGTACGTAGGATACTCATTTATTTCTTTGCGTTCTTTCCGTTCTTCGTTCTCCCTCTTCGGAGGTGAAAGCCAGGATGTACTTTTAATGTGTGCCTACGGAACCCCTCTCGCTGGATTCTCATTTTACTCCGTTTCTTCCTTCGCGTATGAAGGCCAGAGAAATCTCCGCTAACAAGTGCAATAGGTAGAAGGGTACTGAAAATGCATAGCGCAGACGTCCCATTCATTGCGACTGAGGTATAAGGGGACAATAGGGACGCTCATACGGAATCCACGCGAAATCCAAAAACTGTGCTGGCATATTAGCACCATGAAACGACAAATGCAATTACTCGAAACGAAAGAGCCATTTACTCGGAGGTTCTTTGTGTTCGAACGAATAGACGGACCCGACGGATAGTCATATGGATCAAATTGGCTGTGCAATTTGCTTGGCATTTAAAAAGTTGAGCCTATGTCGCTCTTTTTTTTCTCTTGCCATCCCTCTTGAAAAGGACATCGAAATGCCACGTGGCACTTATGCAATGCGCACAAGCGCATTTTTCTGAATTTCAATGACCGCATAGAAAACTACTTCTTCAAGCTGTATTATTAATTTGTGTATCTGTCGTCATTATGTCAAAAATAAATAAAAGATAATTACGCATACCATATAGTTATTAATATTTGACTTAAAATTATTAATATTATACGGTGAAGAAATAATTAAATCAATAAATCCAAAGTACAATAAATTATCGGGCGATGTGAGTAATGTTAATTAAGAACAGTGAAGAAAATACCCAGTACGATCCTGATTAAATCTTTGAAAATAAAATTTTAAATCTACGCTCAATCTATACATAAAAAATTCAAGTACATAGTTAATAGACGAAATTCCCAGAGGAACGTGTCAAATTAAAACGAGTAAACCGTACGGTTATCGGCATCATAGGGTTGCGCTAAGGGTGGTTAGATATTAGAGGTACTAGCAGCATGAGTATCGGTTATGTAAGGGCACAGCAACGTACATAAGATGATCTCATCCCACGACTAGTTGAGCGAAAAGATAAATAGAGGCCAGGCGCAGCGATCGATAAAACGGATATAGGTTTCTTGGCGAGCAAAAGGGATGTTCCCGTAAAGCATGGACACCCTGGGTGACCTGGGCAGGTTGAACAATGCGCCGTTCCTATACCGAACCACCCCACCCCTTTGTCGTATTATGGTGATAAGCATAGGTAAATTCACGGTGAATGCTTCCTTTGCCATCGGCTGAACATCGAACAATCGACTGATTGGACCCATCACAGAGAGATTCTCATCGAATAAGGATGGCCCCATTGGTAGAAGGTAGCTCTTACTCGACTCCTCAAGCAATTCGAGTGCTCCTGGTCCTCGAAGCTTACGTCACTCTATCATCCGGTCAGCAAGTAGTCCAACTAGCTACTTGAACAACTCACCGGAATTAGTCGGGACAGTTCCGTATAGTATATAAAGTGGTCCATTCTTGGACGATCAATGTATCCCTTCTTCCCCACCCACTGCTTCTCTAGTTTCAGTCGGAACATTATCTGCCTGTCCCACTCACTCCTCAAGAGTAACTATATCCACTTCTATACTCTTCTCATGTTCACTTTAGTCCGTCGGAGCGATCGTTCGCCAGAATCCTCCCTGAATGCTACATGGATCCGTAAACGTGACTAGACGCGAGTCGGCCAAGATCGTTAATGAAGACACGCGACAAGTAGACGAGGAACTTTCACGGACTTTCGACGTCGTTTCAGTACCCATTGGTTAGCCCCCTGCTGACAGATTGATCCTTCGAAAATCTCGTACGTGACACGCAGCTGTACATATAGGTGCGGGATGGATGTTGGGGTCCGTCGGACACCGTCAAACGGAATGTACAATTTATTTAACCCTCGTGCAGACAAGAGAGATGCTGATACCAAACGTGACAGTGAGAAAGGCTCGCCTTTTCCATCCACGTATTTGTCTGTGGAATAGTCGGGATATACGTCAAGCATCGGATATAGGAGTCGGACGATGCGGATTCCGATGCGGGTGTACGGCGACTTTGCGGTGGATCCCTGCTGTAGCATTGCTTAAATATTAATTCGTTTTAAAGGTAGCCGCCTGCATGCTGAACTGGATGCTAAGAAACTTCTAAATGATTCAAGCCACTACAGGACGGGAGACCATGAGGTATGCGACGTATGTACATTATTTCTTTCAGAGTTGCGCGCGTAACGTCAGGTTCAATTTTACACTAGGAATACGTTGCATCGTGTGTTATATATGTATTCTCAAGAAATGGTCGGGTGCTAGATAAGTATCGTTATGCAATTCTTGGATGCGCGTTGCAGTTTCAATTTCGAGGAGTTACTTTATCCAGCAGTTGGATGCGTGCATATATGATGATAATGGTGTGCGATACGGACGCAAAGTGGCGCGAGCGTCGGAATGGTAAAGGGCTACCGCAATTTTACACACTGAAATAAAATCTTGAATGGAAGTTGCAGGTTACCGTGAACAAGGTAATGTTTCCTCCCACGACTCGGTTCGACGTCTCTTTTCAGGGTTCTTGTTCGTCTAGGCTTGCCAAGACATTCACTCGCTTGCTCATTCGCTCACGGTCTCTCGCTCGTGTTTTACTTCTGAGCATCTTATTGCAACTCATTATTACACGCAGGATATTGCCAGACCGCGAAACCATTGTCCTGATTTGGATCTCCGACGGTGGCCAGGTGCGTCGGAATGGGTTACTTATGCAGTAATATATTATCCGCCGTTGCCAGAGAAAAATATGCATGACTTATGAATTCTACTTGTCGTTAATTCAACCTAACCTTAACACTCGTATAAACTTTTGACGGCACGACGTGGCGTCTTTTTGTTACCACATATGTAAAAAAAAGTGGACGCGTTTAGGTTTACGTATACACATGTTGTTAAAGTACTCCACTCAAGTTTAGCGATTAGTTCGTTTTCACGTTACTCGCGAATGGTTAGGTAAGGTTTATTGGAAATAGTTGGCGTTATTTGTAACATCGATTAATCCGAATAAAACGTAATGGTTGTCGTTGTCGTGTCCCTTTACGTTCGCCCCGATGCTATATAGCGATAACTACAGTGGCGTAACGCGATCCGTTTTTGTATGTCCTGTCATATTGAAAAAAGTGCAGCCATTAATCCCAGGAATTGTAGTAACACCTGCGACCCGAAACGACCGAAAGACAATTTAGCGGCAGCGCGGTGAACGTTTATATTCAATTCCGGATTCTGGTGTACTACACTTCCTTTTGAGCGCTCTTTAAGCGTTCAAACTTGACGTAATTGGGAGAACCGATACTGAAGTAAAGCAGACCTAATTAAAAGGTTTTTGGTTTGTAACGATGAAAAGTCTGTATTAATTGCATTGAATCAAACGTAATTTATTTGAAATTGATCAAAAATTTGTGAATGACAGAAAGTAAAATTTAGTCAATACGGACGTGCCCGATTGACTCGTTATAACTAGGCGTATTCATTGTTGGTAGTAATAGGAAGCTAAGGACTAGTTGCACGTCGATAATAATCCAATCGATTATTCTCGGCGCCGAATCTCAGATAAACGAGCTTTCATTTCCACAGAATGAATGATACGGCTTGTGATAGGAAATCGATCCTGCAAACGAGCCAACTAATGAACAGAAGGATATCTTCGTTGATTTCCAGTGTCAAGGGATAATCCTTTAATTTCGAAAGAAGTCCCATTCCTTTGACTGCTCTCAGATCCCAGTAATCCACGCTAATGCTTACGGACACGAGAAGTACTGTTACGAGGCTGTAATATTAGGGTAACAAACGAAGCGAGAGTGAGGCAATTTAAATAATAACGTCGGTACCAAAAGGTCAATGACGATCGCATAAAGATAAGTTGAATATTTACTTGATGGCCTTACAAACAATTGCCATATTACAAAATAACGCATACAATATTCAGTGCGCTTAACCAACATTTATAACTTGGGAAAAATGGAAAATTCAAATTTTTATCGTACAGCAGTCACCTCGTGAACGCAACGAAATTCAAACGTCTGGTAAGATGTCCCAAAGAAAAGATGAGTATGCGTGGAAGGCAACTGTCTTGATCCAAAGGGAATTACGTTGTCGTCGCGCGAGCTACCGAAGGATATGGGGGATCGTTGAAAGTCACCGAGAATGAGAGAAGAAACGGTCTCGAGGCAGCAGAAGGACACGAGAGGGCGGCGCGCGAGGATTGAAATATGAGAGCGTTTCGTGGAGAGTAAAGGCAAGATCAGAAAAAACGCCACCGCTCCCTCGCGGCTTGGTGCGTCCCGGTATAGAAGAGTCAGCACGATTCCGACGTTGCTCCAGATAAAGCGACGCCACTGCGAGTTATTTACCCTGTTTAAAGTGAGCAGCCGTCCCATTATACGACGCCGCACACATACCCGCGGTTTCAAATTGCAGCTCACACGGATAATATGGCTCTTACGGAGGAACGGAATAAAAGGAGCAAACGGCCCGAAGATCATTGCCGTAGGAGCTGAAGGATGAAGGTAGTCACAGGACGTAGGTAGGAGATAGGCAGGATGGCAGGAGTCAAGCAGAGCAGAGGAAAGGTGGAACGGGCACTGAGCTATCATTGCATCTCCTCATTACCATAACTAGTTCCTCCCCGTTTCGCCTCCTTCTCTTCTTCTTCTTCTTCTTCTTCTTCGTCATCGTCCTCACTCCTTCCTTTGGTTTCGTACTCTCATTCCTTCATCCCCACCAAAGTGCCACCGGCGTTTACGCCCTTCCCTCTGTACGTCCTCCTCGTGGGTTCGCGTCCTCCGTTACCCCATACATCATGCCAGTTACACATTCACGCAGAGGCCGCTTGCGTGTCCACCCCGCGCGGCAAGAGATATCTGGACCCTGTGCGATCCCTCGCCTGCGCACGCAGTAATAACCGCACGGCAGCAATAATAATAATAAGAACAACGACGGCAGTGGTAGCAACGCCAGCAGCTGGACCGAGAGATATGGCGGACGGCCTTATAAGATGAGGAGGCTGCGAGAGTAGCCGATGCTCTCCGATACCGAGACCCTTTTCTACCCAACCTACACACATACTCCAGATCTTGTTCTCATTGAGTTCGCGTTCCATCGTCCACGCTTCGCTTACAACCGCAGTCTGGACCACATCGCCTTCATGAATCTCACGAGATGAGCCGTCGCCGTCTGCCGGTTTGTCAGCGTGTAAAAACGACCCGTGCATATCTTACGCGGTTAAGTAGCGGACCTTTCTTGGATCTTGATGCAAGTTACTCTTTAGACCGAGGATCTCTTGAACCTTTGCGCGTAGAATTTATACTTGGGCAATGGAGGCGCTTCGCAACGGCTACCCTTGAGCGTTGAGAAATGTTAGCCCAGGTCTACATAAGACGATCGATGGATTATGCAAACTAACTTTCAGGCTCGTTCGTTCGTTTTATTTTATTTTAATTTTTTTTTTATTATTTGACGTGAGGTACGCTTCTAACATTTTACCACGCCCCCCCCCCCCCCCACCCACCCCGAAGCTGCAACGCAGTCATGCACGGCGCTTTTTGTTTTTCTTCGCGCATAAGAAAAGTCTCGAAGATTTTCTATAGAAGAGCGTTCCTATACGGTAGAATCGATGAAGATGTAGAGAAAGAGAGAGAGAGATACAGAGAGGCACAGAATAGGTGACAGTGGGAGTTGCCAGTCGTACTGGAGAGGAGATCGAACCAAGCCTCACCGCCGTATAAGAGGTAAAACTACTCAGGTCCTAATGCTGACTCGGCAAAGTCGACTTTACACTGGCAGTTGGTACACCAAGAGATATGGGACGTATAGGGACAGAAGGGTAAGGAGGGTACCTAGACTATGTGTTAGGATGGGATGGAAGACTGGGAGAGTGGGCCGGAGAGAATGACAGAGAACGAAAGAGAGCGACAAGAGGAGCCCAAAAGGGTGGACCTCTACAATCCTTCCTCTATCTGGTGGCTAAAACTAAGTCTCTATCTATCTGTTTCGCTGCTGTACTAGCATCTCCCGTTCTACCGTCCTGTTCGTGTAAGCCAGTTTCGTCAGGAGGATTGCGCCCCTAAGCCAGGTCGTTAAAAGCTGGCAGATTTGATCCTTTGTGTCCCCCGTACTGCCCCACGTCAACCCTCCACTCGTTCCTGCACCACCCTCTTCAATATCATCCTATACAGCACTCTTTCTCGTCTTCCACAAAAAGTAGTACCTATGGCAGGTCTTTTCTTCCACAGTGGCGCACTTACTCTTCATCCTTCCTTATTTCTTTTCTACTCGCTAGTCATCCACTTCTTCTCTTCCAAGACATCTTCGTTCCGTCTGCAACCTCCAGTCTCTTTCTTGCTTCTTCGCGACGAAAAATCAGGGAAATATAATAACCGTTCGAGATATACATACCGAATGTTACACCACGGAAAGGAGATAGGACATTTCGTCTGCCGTAAGAGACCCAAAGAAGAATAGAAAGAAGAGGGCACTTTGCTGTAGATTCAAGATAAAGATTGAAAGACATCGGGGAGAACAAACGCGTCCAGTTTCGAACGACACAATATCCCGAGCTGGAATCTTCCCCTTGACTTACCCCTATTCGATAATGACAGTCCGCATACCTTGGCACAAATAAATTGTCATAATAAGAAACACGATAGCATCTCGACGGCTTCTTACCGTTTGCCCCGGTCTGCCTGACATCCTCCTGTTACTTAACCTTACCCCTCTTTTCCATAGCTATATGCCACTGCACGCGTCAAACTCGATGGCTCATGTGGATCAACCTGGATATCCCATTTCATTTTCACGTATCTCTTTTTCGACCTTCTTCCAACTCCCGTGTTACATCCCTCACGACCTATTCTTCTGCTCGAAATCATTCTGATCTTATCACGAAAATCTCACGAACGCGTCTCGCACTTTCTCACAAGCTCAGCCAATGGCGAAAAGACACGTATTTTTACAATTTTTAAACGCGTGGAAGCTTGGCACATCCTCGATTGAGATGGAACGTTTTGATATCGTGATCCAGTCTCGCAAGGGCATTCCTTATGGTGATACTATCTGCGAATTAGATATATTTACGTATGTATATATAAACAGCGAAAAAGTATGGCGATTTACAAAAGCTAATTTACATGTATTTCCACAGTGTAAACAAAGCAACGCTTTATCGATCGCAGATCGATATCAATCCTTTTTTATGAATAGAATATAGTATGCTAACAAGCTGATTCCGTGTGATACGAAAAATCTGTATGTATAAATATAGCATTATGTACGTTATATACGTATGCGCACACGTGTCAGGGAAAAATGGAGAACAACCTATGTCCAGGATGACATGTGAGATTTCACGAGGCGACCAACGTACTTGTTTGTGGGAACGGAGAACCCTTTGATATCCACTGTGGGGATCCGGAGCAACCAAGTTGCACGCACGGTGGCAGTCAAATTCGAAACAAAGAGACAGCTGCTTAATTGGCTCGGACCCCTGAAAATGACTGATGAATCGAACTGTCCTCCCGACGACGAGGACAACGAGAACCCAATCGGAGCCCCACTTCAATTTGACGACTGTCATCTTTCACGCTCCGGAAACATCTCGTTTCATCTTTGTTCCTTGTATCCTCCCTCGGCCAGAGAAGCCAAGCCGAGACTTTGCCACAACGTTCCCATTATTTTATTTTCCCGGCCTGACTGAGGTCAATGCCTGCCTATTACGCCTCCTAGATGACTGAGTTATTCTCTTTGCTAGTTCAACTGTTTTTCTATCTATCAACGCTAATCGTATCTAGTTTAACTAAGATTCCGAATAGACCTCAGCCTCTTTATTTTCTCGCAAACCTTCGAAATTCTCCACCTGGTCTGTGGTTCATCCATAATATTTATTTATCGTGAAAAATACGTATTCTGATTACACCGTTTCGCAATCCCAACGGATATTCAGCGCGAAAAGATCTTTTTGACCAATCGTGGGGAAATGCGCTCTATTCTTTTTATCTCCATGTCATTCGATCGAAAGAGGTTACTTTTGTTTATGAGCTAGTTTAACAAACGATCACGTTTAAGTAGCGTGTAGGTATATGTGTTATGCATATACTGTCCCATGTAAAAGACCTATGTACATACAAGTTCGCGGACAACGAGGCAGTATCAGTTGCTGATAAGGCAGCGATATATGCATGAGAATAGCTATATGGCATTTGTGACATTTCGGTATGATAAAGTGTACGCATATGGTACGATACTGTACGTGATATTTGATGGAACCAGAGATCCTTCAAAGCATAGGGGATTTATCATACGTATCTGCATTATTTTACGTAATTATTTGTATGATATGTGGTTTGACACGTTCACAAAAAAAATTGCAAAATTATAGATACACGAGGTAGCATCGACCAGTCTCTCTCATGACTTCTCGTGAGATGTGGCGGTACTCTTGAACGTGCAACCGAGTGTCACGGAAAGACCGGAAGAGGATGTTTTTGTCTCTTTGCTTTTAGCATCAATTCGAAACAAACGGCATTGAAATAATGTCGCAAATACGGCAAAAACGTACCAGAGCAATTCTTCTATTGGCGAATGCTTTAATCGAGGACAAAGGAGGAGGAAACTGACGTTTACATACTTGTTCTTTTTCACTGAATTCTTCATTATTACTTAGAGAAAAGTACCGTTTGACGGTAAAGCTTGGCTTGAATATCGCTTTACGAAAGAAAATACGTGGCTCGTGATAAAGCAAAAAAAAACTTGTCATACCTAACTCCCGCTTCTCCAATTTACAGATAGCTGAAAAATCTAAGCTGTCATATATCGAGATATTCAGCCCAAACGGCAACCTGGTGATAGCGCACCCATTTGATTCTCATGATAAGATCGCGTTCGGATGGTGTGTCCGGACTAGGTCTAAAAAAACCGTATCGAGTATCCACTTATGTACGAATCCATTCATCTCTTACATAATCGTCAATAAAATTCGTGCAGCTTTTTGGTAAAATTATATCGGTCCAAATTGTACAAAAAGGCGTTGCGTTATGGGGAGGGGTGGGGGGATAAGAAAAATGAATAAAGACGTATACCCGTGTACGAAATTCCCTGTAATGTCGGGCAAAGAAACTGACGCATCCTTTACCAAGTAATTCGGCGTGACCCCGGGAGACATTAGTCATCGAGAAATCCAAACATGAAGTAAAAGGATATCGGGCACCAGCAAATATTTTCAGTGACACGATAAATCTAGAGTACAGAGTTCACAGAGTTCCGCGTACATATACAGATACGTAGAGAAGCAATGATAATCCATATGATTGATGAACCATGTAAAAGTCAGTTGAGAAATGTATTTAAGGACCAAACGAAGCTCCAATTCTTAATAGACGTGCGTATGCATTATATATAAGCGCGCGTGCACGTTTTAACAGTAAGGCCCATTCGTTTCCTTCAAAATCGTATCTCGTTATGCCC
Source organism: Trachelus tabidus (assembly GCA_030142655.1). Lineage (NCBI taxonomy): Eukaryota > Metazoa > Arthropoda > Insecta > Hymenoptera > Cephidae > Trachelus > Trachelus tabidus. The sequence continues at coordinate 120,918 of JARQTI010000313.1, read as the reverse complement.
CGATAAATCCGTGAGACGATCTCGAGGGGCCCTCGTTCACGCCCTGCATACGAGAAGTCGTGACAGTATCCGAAGATACATCAGGGCCTACCAAGAAGAAGAGGAAGAAGAAGAAGAAGCCGAAGGTGAAGGTGACTATACATAGATGAAAAGAAGAGACAGATAGAGAGAGGGAGAGAGACAAAGGGAACGAAAGTAAGAGAAAGATAAGTTATAAAGGAAGGAACATCGGGGATAGTAGCCAGGAACGATCTTCGACTAGAAGAGCGAGAGGATGCTGCATTATAATATCGATCTATATTCACGGAACGAGGTGCGATCCATCACTCGTGCATAGCTATATAGCATGTAGCACCCACCCATCTATTCGTATTTCCCTGCTTTTATTGTTTTCTACGAGATTGCTTCCCCCACCCATGCACCAGCACAATGCAATTCTTACGGCCCTTGCATTCTAACCTATATCTCTGATGTAAACTGTATTGAGGGTACAGGGTTCATGGCGGTATAAAAGTATTTTCCCGAGGGGTTGGTGGATTCGATGCATCCCCATGGAATGGAAACGTATACCTGATATTTGCATTCGCATTTTTCTACGACCTACATGCCTACACCGAATGCATTACATTCACTTGTTTCTCGTATGCTGTATAATTTTAAAAATTGGGCTACCTGTTTTCTATTTAAGTATAAATCAGTTATTCAGAGAATTTAGTTGCATGTTAAACACGACGAGTGTATAGCACGTGATTATCAATGTTGATGTTTGAAAGTGACTGGATATCGCGAAATTATCATTAGCCGATACAGAAATTTTCCCATTAAACCAATTTCATCAACAGCATAACGAGACTCAAGAGCGATAGTTAATTCAGTGTAAATTACGTTATATTTTCGTAAGCAAAACCGTCCGCGTATCCGTACTATCCTGCTGCGTTCACAAATTTATTACCGGTCGAGGAATATATCAAATGCGTAGCCGGTACCAGCTACGGAGTTATATTATGTATCAGGGGACGTTTCGCATTAACATATAACCAAGCTTAACAAGGGTTGCTTCGCCAGCAAGGACTCGTAGGTGGACATTCGCCGCTTCCACGCTCAGACTCTTCCTCCGCTCCTTATGTCCTACCCATGTCCTAGTTCTTTTTTCTCTATCCAACCTACATTGTCATGAGACCCCGGCGCATTATTCACCTACAACCTACGAGTATCCCTATGCTGCTATGAGAGCAAGTAAAAAAAAAAGCTAGGAGGGGAGGATGGGAGCCGTGTCTGAACTCGCAGTATAAGGTGCTGTAGCCGTGTCCTTGAAAGGAAGTAAGAAGGAGAATCGTCCTGAATCTCTATATGCACATTTGCGGTGCAACGTTCAAGTGCATCCGGACCCGAGAGTCGCAGCCGGCAATGAAATCATGAAGCCATTCGCGATCGAACGTGCCCGCGTAATTGCTTTTACACTGAATCCTATTTACCGTGGATACAGTCGCGCTAGGATGGCTTGGCAACGTTGGATCGAGGACTACAACTTGTATCGTTATAATTTACCTATATACAGACTGCAACTGGTTGCACTTCTGAGCGCGGATACACCGACGACATTTTTACCCGATTCTATGCAAAATTGCCTGATCCTTATTTCTCTCCTTCTTCGACGTACTTTAAGGATTTTCGCACGCCACCGCGACCCTAACCGTTTATGTGGGTCTTTAGGGAAACTACGAATAGCCGACGTTTTTTATGGTAATTGCGTGAATCTCGTAATGGGGGTAAGGTCACGTGGACAGAGCCTTAATCCCTTGCAAATCCAACGTATTTTTTGGCGCTTTGGCAAATCTTTTTTTTTCGACGACGATTCACTTGAAGGATATGGTGGTAATTTTCAGCAGGCACGTTGAAAATGTTATTTGAATATTCGTCACGACAAGCAATGCATCGTTTATAAAAATCACATGGTAACTCATCGAACGTATAAATCAAGACCCATTTAAAGTTTTTTCCAAATTTTATTCAAGCTTTTAAACGACGTCACGTACTGTTCTTATCTCGACCCTCAACTTCTTACTTGGTACTCAGCGCAACGACAAGTGAGTCACTAGAGGAAATACAGAATCGGAATTTCAAACTGTGCAAAGTGTACACTCTCTACGTTCGCCAAACCGCAAGCAGCTATACTACAAACGCCCGTCCGTCAACATTATTCCATTCGCACTTCCACATTCTGTTTTCACTGAATCGCAAAACTCATACACGAAATGGCAACGCGCGTTACAACGTAAAAACAAATATCACCTATTCTGTATAGTATATTCGCATTCGGCAAAAAAAATTTGTTTCAAAATGTCCAAATGATTTTATAAAGTCTTCAGTTTTCTGTATCAAGCAGATAAAATCGTTTCTGAAGTAGACTGGTAGTATTCGAGATAGACACAAAGATGTTCCAGATGAGTAGGAAGCAAGACAGTCATCCTCGACCGGTCTGGATGCCCGGGGGCTGGTCTGGTTCTAAGATTACGATCATAACGAAAAACCTTCTGACTCCCATTGGCTATTGGTTCATCTCTCCTTCGTTCTTGTTCACTTGCGTTCACTCGATCAACCATTCGCGCTCTCTCACTCTTCCTATATAAAAATTTACGAATCCAGGACTGGACCAGTGCAGTTGCCAACGATACCAACGTTGGCGCAGAATCGACTCCCCAGATCGGCAGATCATTGGTTGAATGTACAAATGATAACAACGGACCAGCCGTCATTCGCCGGTTCTGGGAGATTACTTGATTCATTCGATTTCCAGGAATTGTCTTTCGACGTCGATCCAGTACCAAATATTGAACTTTGGCAAAATACTGGCTACAAATTGAGCTCGATGTATTCAACTCATATTTACATTTTATTTAATTGTAGTTAAGATAAAAGTTGTCTATACGGAATAATCAGCTCTCACTGTTCCTGTCTCATGGATAAATGTGCAAAATTTACTGATTCTGATCCTGAACATCTACTTGGTCTCTATTCCAAGGATGAATTCTCTTGCGAAGAGATTACAAATAATACAAGGAATGTTAAACAGAGAAGAGATTAGTCAAAAAAATGTTAGAAAATTAGCACAGATGCACGCGTATACATTATCAGCAATAACAGCAAAGCTTATTACGATTTACCAAACAACAATTCTCTATGCACGTAGGAGCTGCCGTGATCCTACATGATGTCCAGTTTCCTGACCCCCGCCAGCTTACGCGCCGGACTCACCAAATATTTAAATAATAATTAAGTTTCTGAACTTTCAACAAAACCGAGGAGGATCACAATTATGATGATCGTGAGCTCATTTCTCACTCTTATTTTCAGTGCCTATGGGTTGGCCACGTCCGATGACCTTTGGAGCGCCTTACAAGAGGTATCCGACGAAAATGGAATTCCGCAGACTTGGGCTTCCCTTAAAACGGTGATGGACACTTGGGGTCGAGCAGTCTGGATTTCCAGTGATCGCTGTCATCAGGAATTATACAATCGAAACAGCTACAATCAGTCAGGAACGATATTTTCAATCCGGTGCTAGTGATGACGGTACCAGATGGTGGATTCCTGTCAGTTACACAACTGAACTTGCTCTAGATTTTTCATCAACATCACCTTTCGAGTGGATCCGCCAAGAAGACGATAGTATAGTCTTAGAGGGGTTTCATTCGACTCATTGGGTTCTTTTTAATATACGAGTATCAGGTAAAACAACACTATCGACATAGACGAACAGACGTACTATGAAATAAAAAATTTACATCTGTCGACAAACTATTCGAAATTAATCAACAGGCTACTATCGAGTCAACTATGATGAAGCAAACTGGAAATTATTAGCTACTTATCTGGACAGTGACGATTATATAAACATTCATCCCGTCAATCGTGCACAAGTCATCCATGATTCTTATAACTTGGCTTTTGCCAATCGTACCAGCCTTTCTATATTTTTGAACATTTTGGTTTATCTTCATCGTGAGATTCCCTGGTATCAGATGTTGAACGCTGATGTTGATTTGAATCCAAGATTAGCAAACACCAGAAGCCACTCGTTATTCAAGGTACATATGTATATCACTGTGACATAATTGAAGTTTAATAAGTCAATATAATTTAATCTGTGATCATTTTATTTATAGAGATTTTTTGTGGAACGTCTTCAAAAATGTATTGTTACTCTCGGATACGACATGCACGATGACGATGAACATCTTATAAAGATTCACAGAGCACATGCCTTAAGGTTTGCATGCATTCACAGCAGTGAAGAATGCAGATCCAATGCAACTGCAAAGCTGGTTGCACATTTGGGAGATCCAATCGCAAACCCGTAAGTTATAACGCGATCGGTATAAGGATTTATTTTCACAAAAATCTTGTAACAAATGATTAATTTTAGGGTATCGACTGATTTGAAAAATTGGATATTTTGCGCTGGACTGAACGATGCAAATGCAACTGATTGGAACATGGTTTTAGAACTTTACGTCGAGAGCCCTTCTCTCACCATAATCAATTAACTTGGTTGTTCCGAAGATGAAGAAATCTTGAAAACATACATGACAATGGCAACAGCCGAGAATTCGACGATACTAAAGGAGCATGCACCTGATGCGTATGCATCCGTTAACTCTGGCAGCCTTGAGAATATAAACTTCGCCTTGGACTACCTCATCGAGAATTTCGACAAATTATATGCATCGTAATTAATCGTTCACACTGTAGCTTCTGAGCTCCATAAATAGAATTTTACAAGTACGAATTTTGAACTTGTTGCAGCTGGGATCCACCAAAAGATACGATGACTAAGCATGTTTCTGCGATCAGTGATTTGATAACAGGAGAATAACTGAAGAAGGTTTTCATCATCGCCAATTCTACAACTATTCATTTAATTCACAGCATAGTATGCATTACTTATTCTTCCTTTTTTTTTTTAATTAATTTTGCAGTTGAAAGCTCTAATCGAAGAGCACAGCGATTTATTGAGATTTAATGGCAGCGCTGCAATCGCCAGCGCTAAATCTAACGTCGAATGGACTGATACTTATGAACCAGTTTTCTACGAATGGTTAAATAATTTCTATCGGGTCTAAGACGAAGTACTGTACTTCCACTACCGCCGTTGCGCCCGATGCAACGTAACCTCCCTTTTCCGTGCCCCTATCGCTATCCAACACTGACCAATGCTCTAGCTATAAAAAAGCCAAGGGTCACCATCATTGTAACCAATGCTAGACAACCACGCGTCACCCAGTAGCATAAAGCATCCAACTATGCAGTTGTCCCTTCTAGATGCAAAAATTCCATGGATAAATTAACCGTCGAAACAAGAAATCACTGATCAACCCTCTTACGGAACAGTCAGCCTTTTCGTGTCTCGAGCCGAGGATGGTAAAACTTTTAGTGGCTCTGTTTTAGAATCAGCTCTGAATAAAACAGCACGTCAGAAACGAACGCTTGCTTCGGCAGCATAGATAGAAACCGCTATAGTACTCGATCCTTTAATTGATGAAGCTGAAGTGATCTCATCAGCATGGAACGTTCCAATAAATGGTATTTCTGCATTAAAATTTTCTTCGACGTTCCTAATCTTATCTTTATATATCGCTGTCTCCTCTACTACCCTATCGAGATGTCCTCTTCACAGGCATAATAGCTTTCTCTCTTTTCCTCTCTCTTTGCCCGTGCATTCGCTCCGAGGGAGCAATCGAGCAACGGCTGGCCAAAAAGCACTACGCGCCACAGCATCCATTATGGAACAAACTGAGCAACGACTCTACCGGAAAAATTGTAGACAGGCGAGACGAACGCGTTCTGCAACCTGACTACGTACAGCACGAACTTTCAGGTCACCCTGCAGTCGTCCAAGAAGATTGCTTTCTTATATTTCAGTCCAGATTATGGTCCTTTTCTAGTTCGAAAGTCATCTAGATGGCAGCACTGCTGCTTCCGTAGAGTCGCGGAGCCATAATGCAGTAGTAATATCGCGAAGTGTTGAACCGATATGCGAATATCGACGAGGCACTCGAAATACACGACATGACTGAACCCAAGTTAACTCAGAGAATTATGGGAGGACCGAAATTCGCAGGAAATTCAAGCTTGGTCGGATGAGCGAGAATGACGTGGCTGTTAGGGATTTCGGTATAGTCACTGAATCCCCTTAGCGAAGTTAATTGCTCGTGTCTAAACTTCGATACTTTCTCCGGATCGTCTTAAAACAGGGTGGTACTCTTATTCGGACTTATCCGGTGGATTAAGTTAGCTTTCTACCTAAGGAAATTTTCGAATACCCTTTCGCTTAGCGTTCATCCCCACTTCAAGTCCTAATACCGGAGGAAGTTCCGAGTGGTATCTACGGAGCGTGGCATCCTTTTGAACGGCATTACTTGAAAGAGGGCTCGTGGCTCAGGGGTCAGTCCGTGGAAGGGGTCAGGTCCTAAAACGGTTCGTTTTAAAAAATAACGATAAAGGTGTAATAACAGGGCACGCACGCCCTCAGTTGACGAAATTGATAACTATTGGATGCACCGATCGAAACGGAACACCCGTTACTTATCTCGACAACGACTATCATTATGAACATTCTTCCTACAGATTGCCTGGTGCTTCTCGATGATTATTACCATACTGGATAGGACACAATTGCCTCGGTAGCGCCAGAAACAAGTGTGCCAGTCCGATGGTTCGCTAACTATCGACCCGGGAACGTGGATGGGATTTCGTTATCGGATCCTACTATTACCGGTGGCTCCATCTGGCGAAAAGTTTGCTGCTCTTAACGCACGATTATTCCCGACCCCGTATCTCTAGGTCAAACTCGCTCCAAGAACTTTCGATGCTCCGCACAAGAGGAGTGTTAAGATTGTAACAAGTGAGAGCGTATACATGTACTAGAGGAGTCATCAGTCAATTCGATGTGTCACCGTTAGATCTGACGAGAGGCTGTGCGCTTTAAGAGAAGCTCCACTCACCTGAAGATGAACTTGTCCATTGTTGTCGACCCATCCGATGACCATGTCCGCCCCGACTCGGTTATCATCCTTGGTAAATCCGAGTCCGACGTAGCCCAGGGTCTTAACTTGGACCTCGAACGTGACGTCTCTATCCCCAGGGGTCCATAGAACCAAGAAGTTGTTGTCGAGAACAGCGCTGTGCTTCCATTCGACGCAGGCAACATTAGCGACGATGGTGATGAGGAGCACGATATACGCAACGAGGCCCGTCATCTTAACGAGTTTCATTCAGAACATCTGTAACAGGTGCAAAAGAAAGATGGCGTCAGTCCTTGTGGTGACGTTTGGAAGATCGTGGTAAGAGCTACGGTACACTACCAAAGTAATCCTAATTCTCTTTGTATGCCAAGAGGTGTTTTGTGATACAAAGGCCCCGATGCAAGCTCAAGCATTGCTTCGAAGTTTGACCAAGTTCCAGGTCGTAGTATCATGCTTTAATTATGGTTGGCCTTACTTTCGAGGGAGAAGTTTGACTGAACGTAACTACAAGGGGCCACAAGTACGCGTCTGCTTCGGGACATGCTCATGCATTTAATAGTTTACTATGCAAATTCATCCCTCCGGATACTTGTGTACTCGACGCAATGTCCGAGAGCGGCATCGGGGAGAGAATAAGGGAGACGAAAACATGGAGAAAAGACTCGAAGCGTTGCTATACATTTGGACTGGGAGAGGAAGGTACGAAAAGAAATCAGCAAGGGAAAATTCGCATTCACATAACGTAAAGACGGAATAGAGTACCCGTGAGCAAAAGTCTCAGCCAACCGACGACCAGAGCTCATCAAGAAGAATGAAACCTGGATGGAAGGACGGTAGAGGCTTTACGCACTAGTCAAACAACTGCCGTGGAAGCAATCGATTCAATTAACAGTAACAGCGGTGTAATGCGTAAGTGAGGTGGTGCATTGGCGGACCCAGCTGTCACGTGGCAACTCGAGCCACTCAACCGCGCAGAGAAGCGTCAACTCAAATTGAGAGGACAGTGCAGGGGGCAGAGAGGGGTGAGCACGGACGGGTTTGATTTGCGGCGTGTCGTTCAGTCGATTGCCCTCAAATTGCGCCCAGCACTCGTGGCTTCGACCAGGAATGTCCTATACGAATCGTCATTCGACCATGCGGATCGCCATCGGCCCCCCATTCCACCATCCGTACCATTCAAACACACTATAAGTTAAATAAATTCCGGCGAATGGCAAATGTCAAAAACAAAACCTCGCACGTCTGCCTATACGCGCTTACTCAATCACCCGGCCCATCGAATCCCGTCCAGGGCAGTCTGGCTGCCCCGTGTAAATAGACGATGTCGGGTATTGCTCGCAAATCGTTAACGTGGACCCAGAACCCGTTAGCATATTATGTATACCCATTCCACGTTACGAACACGAAGCTCTTGCACGAATAAAATATTTGTGCCACATCCGGGCGAGCTGTTTTCTCACGTTGGTAACACGACCTCGTGCGCGAAAGAGTCCAAGGATGGTCCCTGAAGTGACGGGACTAAGCAGACACTCGGTTACTGAGGTTCACGTCAATTATGGGAGACGCTGGACCAAGTCTGACACTTCTCAGACAAACCGCAGGTTAACGAACTAATCAGTGCCACGGGTCCACGCCAACTGACGCGTCGGTCAGCGTCACGCTAAATGTCTCGTTGTGCCTCGTTATACCTACATACGCTGACTCCTGTGTGTCTTGAAAAAAGTCTGGGACTGTACGGGCCCAATTAAAGCAGAGGAATTGTACGTTGCCACGTGTACGCTATATGTATAATAGCGTGTACCACTTTTCATATGACCTAAATTGCATTACATCCTTTGAAGAAGCGAGCTAGTGCTTCGCTGCATTTAGAGGTCGTGACACATGGAGATAACGTGAGAGGTTGTCGCGGTAAGGGCAATGCTAATGGGTGAGGCTACTACCATGATAATTAAAGCAATTATTCATACGTTCTCTTGGAGAACGACTGTTAGAGCTATGCTTAGTGGCTTGATAACGTTCGCTTTGCGAATCGAATGATTATTTCTTGTGCGAGCAGTTTTCATCCCCTTTTTTTCTTCTTCTTTTTTCTAACGATCCGCTTCCTTCCCGTGGATAGATATACCGTTGAGATTCTTTTCTACGTTTTCCTAAGCGGATCCGGGAAAAATTTCTCAATTCGATGCGGCGTGCATGCACGTGAGCCAATGTAAAATATTCCCGGGGTATGGGATTCGCTCGTGCGAACCATAGGAATCCTGATTAGAAATGGTATCTACGATCCTGGCAATTTGCATTTCTACGAGGCAGACTATTTTCGCGGGTAGAACGGAAGCCCCGAGGCGTAAGAATAGCCGGAGAAAAAGGTACCTGTATCTGCTATAGATGCCCGCGAAGAACCCCAGGTGCGGAGACAAGGTTGCTACTAAAGATATTCAATTTACCACCCGTTAAGAGGATGGAACATTTGGCTACTCCATTACGGTTTACATTACTTATGTTTTTTTTCAGAATTAGCTTGTAAAGTAAGCTTTCGTGAGAAAGCAACGAGCTTCTGGATTTTATCAGCACAGATATTATTTTGCTAACGGACAAAGTCAAATACTTTGGAAATGTTTCGTTCCCCGCGACGCAACTATGGTTCTCCCTTTTATTCGTAATTAGGACTTGGTATGACAATTCAGAATATAATAAATTAGATAACCGTCGGGAATAAACGTTTGCTGAATGAATGGTTTGATTTAAAAAAAAATGTACCAAGAACATAGAGCATACATATATAATCTGTATGTATGCAACGTATATACGCAACTGTTCCCAATCAGTAGGCGCATATTTACGGTGACCCAGTTCACCCAGTTCGCCATTTTAAAAATGGACCGCGAACAAGTTTCTGCCGTAAAATCACGAGGTTCACAGTGCGGTATAAAGTATAAAGTTGGCTGGTCGGCAAGAGGTATAGAGAGAGAGAGAGAAAGCACGGAAGGGGACATTACTTGGAAATGGCAATGTAAATATAACGTGGCACGCGGAGTACCGTGGAAAGGATAGAGGAACGGGGAGAACGGTGTTTTCCGAGAAAGACAAACTTTAAAAGTTAAAAACGAAGCGTCGTGGGAGACTAGCGAGAAAGAATGACTTGAAAAAGGTCGAGGAAATCGCGAAGCTAGGAACGAAAGGAAATGGAGGAAGAATCGAGAGAAAAATTGTCCAGGTGTAGAGTGAAGTAACAGAAAAAAAAGTATTATATAAAAAGACATAAATCTACTTAATACTAAGTATATCATAGTCAGGCCGGCACAAACAATCTGCCATCAATTATTACCGTTCTCATGTCTTTCATCAACGTTATTACCTAACTGGTGCGTCGACAGATGGCTGTACCGTGCATATAAGCGCATCCTTTTTCAAAGCACACCCGAACTGCATACATATTAGAGAGGAGTATCGTGTAACATTCTATACCTGGCAGACGAAAACATTTCAGATGCAGCTACTCGAGATATCGTCTGGAACTTTGTTTTAATCCGTCCGCTTAATTACCGCGTGAAATGACGGAGCCAGCGATGGCGGCAATGCTAATTAGCGCGGCCGTTCGAAATTGCTGTACTCCTATTTCCCACGACGTGTCGCGCGCGCGAACTCAGGATGGACGCGAGATGCAGCCAAGTGCTAAGGTAAAGTCCGTTTAGATTTAATTACATTTCTATGAAAACTCGTGCAAATGAGGGAGTAATATGGCAGGCAAGAGTTCGTTACTGAGGAAGAACGTTACCGAGTCTCGAGTGGACTGGGTATGAAGGCTGAGAATGCGTAATAGGTTATTTACCTGCAGCCTGCGGGATAATGTAACGCCGCTGGCCTCGTAGATTATATTCCATTCCGCAAACTACAACCATTCGCAAGCCCTTTGAGACTTTATGAATTTTCTTTTCTCTATTCCAGCGCCGCTCTCTCGCCGAGCATTTCGCACACGAGACGCACTCGATATAAAAGGGTACTGCGTTATGACGTCCCGCACGCCTCGTAGCGGACGAGAGCTAAACTACCGTTACAGTCTGGAAAATGATTTGCTGCGGAATTACGCGGGATCCTAGTCGCGATGCGACGATAGGAAGGATGACTCGCCGCATAGCGAATAGTTTCGCGAATAAGGACGAGAAACCTGAAATCACAAGGCGTACTCTCTCTTCCTGTGTTTTAGCGTAAGTCGTGTTATTACCGCCTGAAGGTTTAGAAACTTGGAGAATATTGAGAACCAATTAAAGTAATTGGATCGAGCAATCTCTCGCGAGATCGTTTACCTTCTCCGATTAAATTCATCAAGGTTCATGATCGTCACGATGACTTGACCGATGCGACCTCCGATGTATTATAAATGGATATAACAGAGTAGCGACGAGATCATGAAATTAAGAAGCAAACCGACGATTTACGGTAATTCCCATTATTACGTTTAACGCCTGGAAAGTTAGTGGATCCGAATGAGAGAGGAATTGAAGTAATAAAGGCTGATAGTACGTGCATTAAAGCCTCGTTAAAGACAGATTCTTGGAATGAAGAAGTTTCGTATAAACGTTACTACGGCGAAGCAACACCAGACGGCAGCATCGTCGCTAACCGACGGCACTAGCTGCACAAGTGGGCAAACCGGCGAATATAAATTTCTCAGGAACTATATTGGCCTGGGGCCTTCTTTTTTTCTTACCAGAAACCCTTGTTATCCTTCTCTTCGTAGCGAGCTACAGATCAATAAATAACTGCTGGAGAAGTTATAAGGGCGGCGAATGGTGAAGTGGTGGATACAGGGAGGCGGGGAGAAATCGCGCTATGTGAAGTTTCGTACCGCAAACGAATCACACGTAATGAGGGATAAACCGCAGCCAGAACTGGTGCTGCCACCGGCGGTGCTGTTGTCAGTGATGCTGTCGATGTTGGTACTGCTGCTGGCATAGTTGGCGTTACTTTGGCATATAACGTATGAAAGCGGAATATATCACAGAGTAACGACACTTCAGCTTTACCTCAAGATTTTTCTCAAAATACGAGCCACTAGTGAAGGTCAAAGATTATTGGATTCTCAAGGTGCTCGATGTGTGGCTAATCAGGAGCACTGCGTCTATGTAATGGAGGTCTCCTTAGGGTTCCTAAGAAACCTGGCTCGATGTATTTTCGTAGAACAAATGTAATAAGATTATATCCTCTGAAAAATCAGTATTATACAGATTTTTTAATTATCTAACTCTAGTATTAATTGGTCTTAGCGGGACCGTTTTAACGAATGCTTCTCTATTATAGTACAGCGATATTTTATTTATATGTAATTATCGTTTGTTCATATAATTACATAATTTTTATTTCAAACGAATATAAATATTTTCACGTAGAAATGAATGCACTCTCTTCGCTCGGATATTATATCTACAATTAAATTTTACTTTTTCATTAATAAAAAATGAATTTCCAGTAATGCGCAACAAAGTCCAATAACAATTGGAAATGTGAAGAAATGGTTGTAAAAATATGTCAATAAAATGGATTTGCAAAATTGTAGTACTGCGCAGTGGTAAAATGTGAAACCACTATGCTGCGGCGGAAGAGAAATATTCTAGTTCCATGAACAGGAAAATGCTTCAATTCCACGTAAAGGAAGGAAATAAAATAACCTAGGCCTTTCCAAAAGGTTATTTAGATACACTGGCCTAAATAAAAAAAAGTAATTCGTCCACAGAAACCACTTCTGCGAAAAAAAAAAAGGAGGGACATATAATTGCAGTCGATACCATATATATTCATAAAGGAAGTTATAGATTTATGGGGAAGTGTGTCATCCGCTTCGGTTTCCAATAATCGCCAACCTAGGACGTACTACGTTAATCCACCCTTTTCGATTCAACTTTCAATTATCCACCCGATCTAGATACAAGCAATTTATTTGTAAATCGCCTATATACCCAATTTAATGTGCCCTACGAAGCTACTCCGTGTAACTGTACACGTGCAAGAAGAACTCTTATAGCATTACTGTGCCCTACGAGCCTATGTCGAATGTATTAAAAATGTTAAGATCCATAAAAACAACGATAATCTCGTATGTGAAATAGCTAGCAATAATTCATAGTGACTTGAAAATAATTCTACCACAAAAATGAATAACATACTGGATAAGGAAAGTAAAATCTTGTACGGAGGAAGAGGCTTGGAAAGAAAGGTCAGAGTTATCGAAAAGAGATTTAACATGTCAGCGGCAGTTTCTTCGAGATAAGGGGTACGGCCGTTTTTGTGGACATTCAGTATCTATCGGACACGCTGGCAAATGGCTACTGTCAACGCTCGACGGTAACAAGAAGGCAAAATAAATGACGGCCGGCAGAGATTTCACGTTTCAGCCCACCCCGTTCCGCGTGGTCTCCTCCAATCGTAGCGAGCGCTAACAAGAGAAGGGCACAAAATGACAGAACGAGGAGGAAGCTTCCTAGTCGGGAGAGTTTTTCAGTAGCGACAATTTTACGTCGTTCGCTTTCTACCTACGGTCGATTGGCAATTACCCCTTCGACATCGTCTTTCTGTAATAATAGTAGGAAACCCGATGCTTTATTAGTGGGAACGTCCCCTGTCACCCTTTGGTAAACGTTGTTAAGGGTTGGCGTTCTTTTACAACGTTGCACAAACACCGATAAAACCGCATGATCGCTTACGGAAAAAGGTGAATACTCAAAGCGAACGAAATGGAAAGCTACCAGACGTCGCGATACCGAAAAATCGACTGATAAGATACATTGAAAGCGCGATTAAAAATAGTTCAATTATTTTATAAAAATTTCAATTCGCAATTGATAAAAATTTGCGCTACTCTGTATAAAAAAAAACCCAGAACCATTATCACATAATTGGTCTTAACTTACTTTACGAACTTATCACATCGATATGGTACGTTTAAAAATGTCTTACTCCACTATAGGTTCAAGTCCCAAATGATTTCCACTATATATATTCCTATAACGATTGATTGGCATTTAAAATCGTGTACGGTCAGAACGACGGCCGGTGAACAAACCGGAATGCGAAAGTCCCTAGGGCGACGTTGGTAGCCCTGGGAAATTGCTACCGATTACAATTCCGCATGTAACACATATATCTCGAAAAATATAATAACCGCCCGGGGCACCGAGACCATTTTTCGCATGGTCCACTCATCCAGCCGCCATTATGGTTGCGATCGTGCTCGCGAGGGCTTTAAGCTAAGAATGGAAACGATCATTCATCGGAACACGGCGATAAATAAATGCACCAGGGCTACCAGCACCGTAGCAAAAGAACCAAGATGGTGTTGGCTGACTGGTCGGCTGACTTACTGGCTGGCATTCAGTCATCCTAATGACAAAAGGCCTTGACGGAGACAGGAAGTGGTGGAGACCCACCCTACGACCCACAACGATCGCAGAAACACGCGATGAAGCTCCTAACTGATGGTACCCCCCGTCGATATTTATACCCTCGCAACTCGCAGGCGTACTCATCGCGGCGGCCAACATCTCTAATTATCCGACGACCTCAACGAAACGAGGACAAACCCAAGGAAGAAAGAAGCTCTCCTCTAATTCACTTTGGCCCCGCCTGGTCGCACCTAATGCCACACCAAATTAGCCCTGTCACCGATTCCAGTGCTGAGCTCACTGGGAACTGATATTGCCACTCGATTTTATCGTACACTTCGTTTTCCACTGTCGAATTGTAATTGAATGTGGTATTTCTATAGGTACACCCATGCCCTTGTTGTTCCCCCTTATTTCACGTAGTATTCAATTAATTTTCGTTGACGTCTTACCGACTTTAATTGAGTGGATTATATCCCTATTTTTTTCTATAGAAGAGAGACTTGTGGATATATACGTATAATGTATTGTAAATTGTAGGTTTGGATGACATGGCAATTGCATGTAACATTTAACGAGAAAGAATGTTTTTTCCAAGAGTGACAAATAAGTACTACGCGATAAGTACTGCTCGCCGATACAGTAAATTTACATAATTACATGATTATGTAGGAAACAGTTTATACGGTTATCATCGGGTTCATTCTTTCATATTAAATCGTAAACGAGCTGATGTAACAGCTTGTTGTAAAACTGGCAAAATATTATTTTACATGGTCTTACGTACACGGTAAACTGTAACAAGAGTCAATATCCTGTAAACGAACTAATTTCTGCAATTATTTGTTTTTATACTCGCCATCCCATAACGAGCGGATGTAAAATTTGTATAGAAGAATAAAAAAATCACGAGTTCTATAATGAAATAAAAAAAGTGTTGACGTGTAGACGTGTAGCAATAACGTAGCGTTATAACAATGCTATTATGAAGTTGACATACTGCATAAAAATAATTGACTCGTACGCAATCCAATTAACGTTATATTCTACCCATCCACCGTCTACAAGTACCATAAAATAAAATCACTTCCAAATAGGATATAATAAGTTCTTTTGAAATATCTGATACTTCACTAGGGATAGGATATATCAAATGCTTTAAAATTGATCACCAAATTTCTTTCTCTCTATCATAACCAAAGCGTCAAAACAAACACAAATATTACAGATAGGTATGGAGAAAGGCATTCTACGTCCCGTGTACCGCGTTAGACCCAAGTTTCACCGATAAATGGTACGATTAACATGGGAACTGTCTTATAAAGAAGCATCGCCACAAGAGGGAAGGATCCAACCTGCAGACACTGATGAGGAACAAAATTCCTACAAAGCTTACAAATTGGTCATTTGTACGCGGCATTCTGTGTGAACGAGTCAACCGTAAACTAGGAAGGTAATAGGGCCCCGTCAATGCGTCTTTGTCTATATATTATACCTAAGTCCCTACGCTGTTCCATCCCAGAACACAAATACGAGATAGTCGTACTGCCGGGAAGTACATGAAACTTTGATTTCGAACTCTTCACCGATAAAGTGGATAAAGTCAAGCTAATGATAACGTTTTATCGTGCATTTATCTTCTATCAGTAAATCGTTTAAATCGGGCACTGTAAAGTGACTCATAAAATTTATGATCAACCCTTCGACCTGGAACAGTAGGATCAAACGGATCTACGAACGATCTTCAATTTATTTTGATATCGTTTCAAGACGCAATGAAAAATGATCGTTTGATATATCGAAGTATTTACCTATAGCGTGTCCGTGTGCGAGATATCGAGTAAGAGTCTCTTTCGTATTCAATGAAGATTTTCGCTTTCGATTCACTAAAGTGGTCGGGACGACTGAACCCAGTCGTTACGAGAGAGATGGATATGTTTCTATTAAATTTTCATGGATATTCTCGATGAATCGATAACTCGAATTGTCAGGTTCTGAAAATTTTACCAAAGTGAAGGTTTTTATATTTATCTGCCTCGTACGTACCCTCATATCATTATCCATGACTCGTTTAACACGAAAGAGCAGAAAAAAACATTTCAAGAAAAATAAACAAGTACATTGTAGAAGGTAAAGAAGAAACCTATTTTTGGTACGAGACGAACCTTTCAAGATCTCTACAAACAGATTGGTTTTTTTTTTCAAATATGATGGTATTTGGTGTTCGACCAGTAAAAGTCCAAGGGATAGATAGACTTTCCGTTTCGATTGTACTGTAATATTTCTCCAAAAAAAATACACGTAAAGTATGGATCGTGGAAGCTGCGGTCGGGATACACAAAAGCTAAATTCAGTGGTCGGACTACCCTGAAGTTGGCTGGTATGCGCTGTCACGTGGCTGATACTGGACGAGTCTTTGCTCGCTCGTAGCTTTCGTTCGGACCTCCATCCTACGTTTTCACCCTCGACAAACATAGCATCGCTTTTGTGTTCATGCCGGCTCGGTACACACTACGGCTACGGTGACAAATTATTGTCATATTCACGGAGCAAAATCAATATTTACCGTTGCAGGATGTCGCGGCTGCCTTCCGATTTAATTCCAGGGATACCGGCTATAGGCAATTTGATTTTCAGCTGCCCGTGAGAATCATACTTGTCAGGAAATGGCAATTTGCACGCGTGGCAAGATATACATTGTACGCTAGACACAATTACGACGAGAAAAACAACGAACGATTCCCGTAATAAAAAAATGTCAATAAAAAAATTTTACTTGATGGATCATGAAAAAAAATTGATAAACGATACAAAGATAGTATACTCAACGAGTTGTATTAAATAATAAAGATTTTTAATGTCACGTGATAATGTAACGGAATTCGCGTATATGGTTCTGAAATTCAATGAGATTAAGTGTAAACTTTTTTTTCTCATCTCGAGTAGATAAAGGTGAAACTGAATTTGGCTCTATCTTTCTTACAAATATTGGTGATCCTTAAGGAACCACGTTATTTGTACTGTTTGATGAACGTTATGTCATTAGAGACCTGTTCTCTCCAGGAAGACCGAGAAACGCGTATACCCTCTGATGAATAGAACCGAACTGCCGACAGAGCTAAATTCCCTATTCCCAAGAGATAGCCGGTGGCTCAATTCCAGAGTGGTAGTATTCCCAAGATAACAGGGAGGAAGAAATCGAACTCGTAATGCTGGTATATATAGCCGTATATTATATGCAGGTGATACAAAAACATATTACGTACAATTATGTACAAAAGCAATGAGTTTTTTTATCACCTGGTGTTATGCTGATCGCAACTTCTGTAGCGGCACCTTGTTATTTCGAGACCTCCCGCAGGCAACGAGGCACGACTGAATTTTAATTTTCAAAATATCGAAAAAATCCGCGTCACGTACCTTGACGTCGTGACGATTGATTTTTTTTCAAATTTACACTAAAATTCGCATACGCCAAACGACGAGAGGCGCTGTTGCGAAAAACAGACTGACTAGATACACGAGTGACAAGCATTACACGTACAGTTGGCACCCGCGTTGGATGACCAGCTGAGGTCTTGCTCAGTTTGCATAATACCCATTTGCGAACCGTAAGCTGTTTTACCATTGGCCATCGGCAATAATCCTGGTAAAATATTATTTTAAAGTCGGAACCGCAGATTTGAAACGTCGCGCGATAGGATTTTTCAACCGGCCGTGTACCCAGAGTGCGCCAGCGACAAACACGGAATATGCAGCGAATGGTCGGGAGCAGGTGTGCCAACGTTACTCACGTTAATCCCTGTCCGTAACTCTCGCTATATAGATATCGGCCGATAATTGGTAATGAACTGACGTAATGATTGGACCGGTGGAATAAAGTGAATTCCAATCACCCGATATCGTTCGCGTCCAGTACGAAAACTGAAAAAACATATACGCATATATACCACACATGGGTATAATACCTGTGTTCGCAACGACATGTGATTCTATGAAAAGCAAAACTGTATCATTATTATCGAACAAATACATCGAATCAGATTATCAACATTGTACCACGCTTCAGAATAACTCTCCATTAAAAGCAAAATAAAAGTCACTACCCGTGGGCGGTAAACAGCTCGCAATAATCATCTAGCCTACTACAGTACCAGTATAAAATGCAGCATAAAAAAAGTATTCCAAAAGAATCAATGATGATTAAAGAGTCCCAACGAAATTGAGTCGCAGTTCCTGGTGTTTTTAACTGAGAGAAGTGAATCGCCGATCTCCACTGACTACGGTGACGCGACATTAGGACCAAGGATACATGGCTCGTACGTCGGAAGTAAGTTAAATAAGGGGTACACGTTGTCAAACGAAACGGGGGTGGAACCTGCCGAGGCGTTTATTGTGCCCGGCACGTCTCGTTTTCTGGTAAGCCAACCGACCTAACCGAGCTACCCCTTTATGGGTGCCAAGGTGCTTGAGCTCTCGTGCAAGGTAACTAACGGTATTAGTCCTGCCGCCGGGAAGCTCCATAGCGCGGATACCAATGGATGAATGCGTTCGTTCAACCTAGAACCGATGCCTCCCTGAGCGTAGCCATTCAGGACGTAAATCGCCAGTGAATGGAGGGCCATGGATCGTTTTAAATGGGGTTCAATAGAAATATTTATATTTTGTACGTCCTTCCTGATGGGGCGCGGTGCAATCCTCAGTGTAGTCTAACTACAGGAAGAGTGTGGGGCCGGGGCTGAGGAGGAGGGGAGTGTAGTACATTATTATTTATTCATGCGGTTTGACGAGGGAACAATCGGTCGTATTTACAGGACCTTTTCACGCTCGGTGCTATGAAAATTGTCTTTCCTTTGTCCGGGACGTGTATTTACTTCGACGTTGCCTTCGTTTTTGCTGCTTTTCACGGAAAAATCAAGCAAACGTGTACATGCCGAGACATCTGCCAGTCCTCGCATCCATGGTACAGCGGTATGAGATGAGTTATGAAAATTGTAGGGAAAACTTCAGGTGTGCCTTCCTTTTCTATCGTTTGCCTGGGAGATGGATGGAGATCGTGGAGACGCGTTCCGGTATATGCTTTTTACTCTTTCGATGTGAAACTTTCGAGGGGCGGAAGAGGGTAGCCGATATATTGGTAAAATCCGAGACAGCGTCGTCTACAAGGTGCGTCAGCTCGTTGCGAAGAAGTACGAATACACGAAATACATAAATGTAACGTCTGGCACAACAGGAAGAGAAAAAAAAAAATATATATATATGTTGGGCGACAGTAGAGAACGCAAAAGGGAGAAAAGTATTCCCAAGAAATGCCGAAACCCTCCGAAATTGTTTTATTCCATTTTTTTCCATTCTCACCCCTCTTACTCGTATTTTTCCTTCTTTCCACGTCTTCCTCCCCTTTTATACGTTGCATCTTCATTTCAAATGCCTCTAACGCATTCACGTTCGCCCCTATACTGTACCTTCGAAACCTGTCCTTCCTCACCCTGGGACTATAAACATCCCAACGGTGTATATTCGTACATTTTAAAATTGATGCTGGTTAACATTCCCAGTGGAAATACCAGACAGAGATTTAGATTCGTGTAGCGTTCGGAGGGTTGGCGGAAGGTTGTTGACGATTCCTCGAAAATCTTGAAGGGTAGCTGGATATTCTAAGAAAGACATAAGTACCTGACTCCGTTGCTCAGAGTCATAGACAAACATTCAAGCTTGAATAGCACTACTGTCTTATTCTGGACGAGTAGCAGAATATATATGCATGAGAGACATATAACATTAATATCCAGAATGACGTTTTCCGTACAAAACTATGAGTTATTTCATACAAAACTGTCCGTACTGCGTACGAATTCGAGTTCGGTATTTTCACGCAAGGGGCGCCGTTATCGCCTCCGTATATCTAGACGCGTGCTGCATGCGGGTCGAATACGGGTCTCCTTCCCAATTCGTTTCGTGTGAGACAAACATCCTCTCTGTTGTGCTCATGCATACCAAAACCACCAATCTTTCAATTTCTGCAATTTCCCAGAAGTCGAGCGCGCAGTTTCAGCCACATGATTATTGGCTTTGGCTTAGGAAATGCGTCGATTGTCAAGAAATAACTCCCCGACGGAATCATCCATTCAAACAGCCTGCACTTTCCCACCGCATCAGCCGAGTCGCATAGTGGCAGATCAAGACTGCGAAGTGTGACTTGAAATTCAAGCAAAAAATTGTTCAAGACCTTTTTATTATTTCGCGATAAATCAACAAGCGAGTAAGTCGTTATCACTTTCAAGTTTTATCTACGTCACGGAGTTATCGCGACATTCGAAAAGTAATTCTTCGCGAGATACTGAGAGTTTGCACCAAGTTTTATCAACGATTGCGAAGTAACGGAAGTGCAAAGCGGTAGAAGTGAGAAATTTGTTTATCTGGAAAAGCGTGAAAATGTATACATACATATATATCAAGCATAAAGTTCGTGTCCCAATCGGAAGTGAGAGATCGGCATCTTTGTATAAAAGAAATGAAATCAAGGTAGTCGGACTCCTAACGAAGGAAGATGGAAATGCATTAAATTCCGTTTGTCGAGGAATACCCAGCTTTGCTACTGGGCATACGTATGTGAAAAATAACACCTTGCGTCGGGCAAGGCGTGCTAAGAACCGTAGAGATACGCCAGCTCGTAAACGGCCAGGTATAAGAGAAGCCGGCAGCTTTTATCCCGGCATCTTAATAAAATTCATGAACATGAGCACAGGGCCCCGACAAAAACTTTTCCCGATGGTAGACTCACGATAAAAACCAAATTACCGGCCGTGAAGCACGCAGCAATACCCGCGCCCGAGGTAAACGCGTAAGAAGTTATTAAACGCAGCAGAATTCAAGAGACAGGGACCGTGGGGTGAGATTTCACGGAGAAAATTAAAGCGACACATAAATGGCGTATCTAATTGACAAACAAATTAAAAGAAAAAAGATATTCTCGATCGACACACTCAATCCCGAAACACGATCATCCGTTCCTAACGCAACAATACATTTGATTCCCGAGTAATTAATTAGAAATTAATTAACTATGAAGGATGCTTAATTAAAAAGTGAAGACAGACTCATGCTCCACCGGCTAAAGTAATATCGAATCGAATCAAAGCCATATCGAGTGTCTATATACTCCGCAACGACTATATCGACTATCATCCGTGATATATTCGTTGAAAATTTGATTCTTCCGAAAGCTTCCAATATATCGCATGACTTAGTTTACCTCGAGGTAACGATTCGTCTTGGTAAATGAATTTTTCCGAGTAAAAGCACAAAATTTTTCCAGCCATCAGCCGCGAGCTACGTCGACGTTATTCTTTTTGTGCGCAATAGGATCGCGGGGCGTTTGATTAAAATCCGAACGAAGCAACTCCGTAAAATTATTACCGCGCAGACTTCCCGGACAGTCCGCGAGCGTGTCACCAAGTTCTAACGTAATTCTCGTATATTTCAAAAGTCCAGAACCGTCAGCGATAGAGGCACGCATACCTGAAAAGTCTTAGCGCGAAATGTCAGAAGTTGTGAAAAGTTGCGAGTACCAGACTGCGATCGTTGCGACTTGATTGACTAGATCGTTTTTTTCATCCCTTCTTAACCTCCTTTGATGACGTTTTAGCAGCTTATACGGTATTACATTCGTACACCTGTAATATAAACTAAAACCCCATGAAAGTTCAGGATACTTAATATATTTTTGAATCACAAATAGCAAAATCCTATAGATACCAGCATACCATTGATGTCGTAATGTACTCTGACCAAAATTCGTTTCCAGCACTAATCCTTCGTTTCATTTTCATATTTGAATTTATAGACCGTCAAACAACGTGAAATGAGAGAGTTGCGACGTTCTGTGCTTTTCGCTTGTAACTTCAGCCGGAATAATTTTAAGCGATCGATAGCTCCGAGATACATTATTAAAAGAAACTATTATATTCTGTATTAATTCCAGCGGAGGGACCCTCCGTCGTTGCTTTCGTGTCTAAATCTACATGTACAAATGCGAATATTGATTTCCAGTTAACAATTTAATCAAATAAAAATATCTCGCAAACAAGCTCGACCCAATTCCGCGAAATAACATTACAGTCGAAGATATTTCTTCAAATGTTCACTAGCAGCACATACATACCTCCATTTTCAATATTACCAACCGATTGTAAACCAAAGGTGCCAATCACGCGAATTATTCCACTAAAATGCATTTGCTGCTAGTGATACGGATTTTCACTCAGAAATGTAAAGTATCTATAGGCAAATAGTTATCTGATAGGTAAATCACGATTTTCAGAATATACAAATTATATACATAAAGTTCAATGCTCAATTTTCTATATGATGTATACAGATTATATATGTATAATCCATGTATTTTCTTTAACTTGGACTAGCCTACGACCCTTTGTTCAGACCTGGCAGACGTACACATAAGAGCAAATACGCATTTACAAGAGAAATCCGTTTGAGGAAAACCACAGTAACCACGGGTAAGGAGGAAAACAGATTCTCAAATTTTCCGAAGCCAGTATAGCATAAAGGATCGATAAATAAATTACGAATCTTCCAGTGAGTCTAATTTGACGAAACAGCGCACTGAGGTCGTCGACAGGCTATCGCCTACGATGATCCTGCTTTTAAGAATGAGCAGTCGTTGCGTCATGACACATTACATATAGAATACGTCAAACGGGATTATCTCATTTGAGCCACCCTGAGAACCTCTGGCTCACCAGTTCGAGTTCTTTGCCGGCTGTTGGTCCTGAAAGCTATGTACAGGTACGTATGTAGACTGTGAGCTACGTCTGATAGCGTGAATTCGTTGAGTGTACTACTGAGTGGAGCACACGGGTATCGGTAGGACCTCGTATTACCAGCATAGGTGTATTAGCCGGGTAGGAACACAATAACACAGCTATCTATAGAGAACCCATATCACTGCAGCCTTCGAGAAAGTCTGAACTCAAATACGAGATATCCTACGCTTGAAATCTCTGTATATGTGGAATTAACTATGACGTAGGTATGGAACTGACTGTGGAAGCGCCTGAGAAACTTTCGATTTAATTGTGTAAAAGGTATCCATGAATATGTACAGTACTTCTATATGTATATGATCAAATATGAAAAGGATGAGTATAACTATCCAGAAACTTAATGGTTACGTATTCCGTTCTGATTGTGAATACTAGAATGTCATAAAGAAAGATTAAAGATCCACGAAGGGGTATGCGAGTTTGAAGACATCAGCTTTGAGGGTAGATAGGTATATAGCCATGTAAATGAAAGGCAAGAGAAGAATATGGTACGACTGTATAGGGTCGTAGAAATGTTTTCTTCTTCATCAGAGAAAAATATGTGTTTAATCGCATGTTAAGGTTGGCTCCATTGAAAGTCGAACGTAGGTTGTTATCCCGTGCGAGCGTCTCTGCCAGATACGAATAAGGATCTAAGCGGAACAAATCGCAAGGACTTTGGAGGAAGGCAGAGGGACGTGAACGCAGACAAGGGATAGTGTCCCGCGATATTTCAGCCGAGCATAATCCCGTATCATGACCGGAGCTTAGCTTTGACACCCTGGACATCGGAGCTAATCCTCAGCCTTCTTCTCCGTCGAAGCCGAAAATGGAACGGAAAGAAACCGAGAAAGATGCCGTGGGGCTTAAAGCCCATGTTTGCTTGATGGAAAGAAAAGTAATGGAATGAAGAGAGAGGGAGGTGTATCCTTTTCAGGCCACAATATGGGCCCCTGTGAGATTATCCAGAAAACGCGATCCCTCGCGTCGGGCTCCGATTGGGCACGAATACTTTTTTCATGTGTGCTCAGGACTCGGCAGGAAATGCGAGAGGCCGGCAGCCGTCGTCGCTATTTGCTCAACCCGGAGATCCCGTTTCGCGTTAGTTTGCGGAGATGCGCTGAATTATTGCCTCGTTTATCAGTCGTAGCAGAAGGTGCGGAGGCGACATAGCGGTGAGCTTGGTCAATAGTGACACAAAGCAGCGCTCCTAGGGAGGTACGAGACACTGAGGTTGGCCGAGCCAAAGAAACTTGGCAAGTGTGTTTAAAATGCTGGGATGATGACGACTAAAGGAAAGAAGGAACGAAGTGGATCTACGTTGATGAGTGCAAGAGTCAAAGGAATATCAGTACATAGTTAGGAATCGTTGGAGACGCGACGGTGAGAATGAGAGGATTGTGCAGGAAGTGCAAGAAAGAACCGAGCATGTAAAACAGATGGGTCAGGGCGTAAAGTCTCTGAAGAAGTTTGGCGCGGGAGTTAGAATGAAGAAATCAAGAAGTGGATCGTTTTTGAGGAAGGATGAAGCATACCAGCTACCCACCTTGGGGGGAGAACGAGTGCGGCGCGGTATAAATGTAAATGAGATTCTAATTAAAATCGTAGAAGAACTGAGCAAAACCAGTACGCTGTCGATAAACGCTATAGACGCAAGCTGAAAAGTTTCAATGGAGCGACGGAGCACGGAAAGGGTAGTAAGAAATGGCTGGCCCGGTTCCGTGACTCAAGATAGAATCTTGAAGGTGGGAGTTGATGAATAAACGGGATGATCATGTTGGTAAAAAAGTTGAGAAAGAAAGAGATTGAAAGAACAGGATGATATATAGTCAGAATGCAGAAGCAAAGGTAAGCAAGAATGATAGAGATAGAAATCGAGACAGAGAGACAGAGAGAGAGAGGGAGTGAGAGTGAGGGTGGGGGGAAGCGAGAGGAATAAAACCGCAGAGAAAACTCACGAGAAAGTCCATGAAAGACTCGAGTGGTACAAACGGCAAGTCATTAAAACAATTAGTGAAGAATGTAGCGTTCTCGAGTGAAGGAAGAGACTCTCCAGTGCCATTCTGAATTACAGAATGCGTGAACTCGTAAAGCCAGGTATTCGCACCGGGACCCGTACACGAAATGTAGACTTCAGTTGAGAAGCACTTTCGAGCCGTGAAAGTATAAGTAAGGTAACGTGCGAGATAATGTCGCGAAGTAAGTGACGAAGTTAATGGTTCCTAATTATCCGTCGAGTTTACGCGATATTTTTCATTTCTCGCATTCCCGTGACGTAAGACGAGTAAACGAGTCGAAGTGGGAAGAGCTCGTTTTACCGACCAGTCGCAAAAATTATAACAGACAGAAGAAGGCACTTGTGCTTCCTTTTCGAGTTCGAGGTAGGAAGAATATAATACAGATGGTACGGCATGCCGAATTCATTCGAAAGGGAACCGCCTAACACGAGCCTGCATATTTGAAGGCTCTTTCGGTATTTCGAAGGAACAAGAAAATGGCATTTCCACGCTCAATGGTTCTCATGGGTAAGAAAACGTAGGCAGAGAGAATAGTCAGGGAGCATATCTCTCTCTCTCTCTCTCTCTCTCTCTCTCTCTCTCTCTCTCTCTCTCTCTCTCTCTCTCTCTCTCTCTCTCTCTCTATCTATCTATCTCTTTCTCTCTCTCATTTTCTTCTCATTTCTCAGACACTCGCCGCCCTCTCAAACCACCTATCCCTTTCTCTCTCGCTCTTTCGTTTTATTAGCACAATCCATCCCAATCTTGCTCCCATCTCCACCACGACCCAGTCCGTAGGTATACCTTCAAGAAAGATATATCCAACCACTCACCGTCTAGGATTTGTTCGATTTCTCATACGTGAATACCTACGTAAGCCACGATATGCTAACTTACGTAGCCACAGAAACTTAATGCCATAAAGTGCATATGCTAATAAGTACGGATAGTACCGATTAGCATTAATGGACTGTAGCTGTAACCATATATCCAGTTGTCCTGCGTCCCGCTACGCAACAACCTGTCCAACGTTGATCTAGAGTAACCATGTTTTCTTGCGCAATACAACAACGAGCGGTTCAATGAGCCGCGAAATCACAACGTCGTGACGAAATCAGCACGCGATTAGATATAACAAATTTATATTGTTCGTGAACGCTGGTGAGTTGTAATCCGCAACTTCCTGGCAGTGTTGTTCGCTGTATATTATTGTATGTGCGATATAGTTGTACGACCGTCAAGAGAGACGGACAGATACGTAAACCGTGGAATGGGTATATCAACAAAGTTGAGTATAACACGCAGAAGAAAAAAGTATTAAAACCATAGTTGAACAAACCATTAGCGTATCGATTCCTATAGTCCTCTTTGCGTATCGCAAATGCATATCGCATTTGCATAACCTGACTGCGCTTACGTACGTACGTATACGGGTACGTGATTCTTTGTTAACGCATGGCGTCTCTTTAAGTACAATTGTTATTGCATTTTCCTTGACAATAATACACGGGGGACTTGATTTTTCTATTTGTTTTTGTTTATTCGTAGAAAACGTCACAAACGAGTCCGACGAGTCCTGGCGCGCCTCTTGTTCGATCAATAAGCAATCAGGGTGTCAATAATTGACGCGGCCCGAGCCGCGAAACGTAGAGATAATTGTTCGCGCCGAACCATCCCCATTGGAACGCCAACAGTGATGGCCCAGTTATATATCAGCGTCAGATATACGGGAGAGGGAGACGGGGAGAGAAGGAGAGAGCATACTGAAAATTTTCATTCACTGCGAAAACATTGGAATATAACCCCATGTCAGACCTAGAAGAAGGGGATAGAAATAATGGGGAGACTCTGTAGCGCGTGATTGCCCGACTCAATGCGCATTCAATTAAAAATGTAAAAGCATTCGATCACGGATTTCATCGTAAATTCGAATATTAATTTAATGGTGAGAGTCTGTGCCCGCGATAACGGACAATTACGCAGTTCAATAAACACTTCGAATTTATATTCGCCGTACGGACATTTCCACCCGCTAATATCGAGAGGGGTCCCGATGCAATTCCTGGGACCACCAAGTCGCGTTTACGAGACACCGTGTATATACGTACATACCCGTATCAAGGAATTGCACGGCGAGCTATCCCAAATGACGTTGTAGCAATTTGACTCACCTGAAACATACAAGAAAATGTGCACGGTGAGGTTCAAAGGTCAATTGGCAAATTACGATATAACATCGATAAGTAAGTATACCGGGGGATAAGACCTATTCTATAATTCGTACAATTGAGAAGATTTTAATCATTCTTTCACCCGGACTCCTTTCAACGACAGTGAGTGTACGAGAGTACGATCTTGATACGTTATTTATGTCAGAGGGATAAGAGCCTAATGGAAACCCGTGCCAGTAATTCCAAAGAGCGCATGTGATCTCTCATGCACTATTCATCCGGCACATCCGCGTCGCGGGTAGGTACCTAGTCGTTGGCAGTGCGCATCTGTTTCCTACATAGAAGGAAGCAGCTTTTACGTCAACGACGAGTAGAACGAGATAAGATAAAGAGCGAGAGAAGAAAAGAATGCCAGGAGCAGCGACGAGAGGATTAAATATAAATAAATAAAAGAAATCTGAAAGCCGTCATTCCAATAGAAATAAAGTTTCAAATTACAAAAATAAATTCGGTAATAATTTAGCCGCTGCAGCAGCAGCAGCACCAGACATGGCGATAATTAGAGTTATATTTTCGTAAGAGGTCCATTAGCGATTCAAGTGCTGAACCTTTCGTGAAATGTTGTCTGATAAGAAGCAGACGTAAGGTGGGACCGCTAAGTAAAGCTGCAGCGTGGTTCGCGAGAGTACAAAAATTGCAGTGTCTTCCGGTAATCCTCGAGGATCATTTCCAGTCGTTAAAAGTCGTTAACGTGACGATCAAACAACGTAATGGGATGCTACCTTCGTCACGAGCATCATAAACGTATACGCGTTAAACGACTCTCTTCCGTGTCTACGATTTCCAAGCTTCGGCTTCTTCCTTTCGTCTTCGTATAGCCTCTCTCTCTCTCTCTCTTACCTTCCCATTTCCTATGCTGTATCTTTCTCTTTCACCGTACTTTGCAATAATCCCACCACCCGTATCTCCTGTCTCCCTTTTACTCGTGCTTCTCTATAGTCCTCGTCCATTTCCTTTCTCTCTGCTTTCCTACTTCCTTGCAGTATCTCATACCGGCTCTTCACTTCTCGATCCCCTCTTGGAAACGCTTACCGATGACTATGCGGTATTTCGTAGCCAACTGGAGGAAATGAAGTAGGTTCGTTGCCTGTTAGAATGGTGGTAAAGAGACACGTTAATGCGTATAATGGCATTGGAACGATAACCGTGGAAGCGGCGAATATTCTCTAGAGATATAAATTATTTCTGTATTGGAATTTCGTGACGTGAATCAGCGAGGACGGAACGATGTAGAGAATGCGTTAACGGATCATCGAAGTAGATCTTTTCGGGGCGCATGCTTCGTTGCTGGGATTTGAAGGTTGAGTGGATTTTGAGAAGCGATCCGTGCTTCTATGCCAATAACAATAATTCCCACTAACTTATCTGCCATATTTCAGAGAATTACGCGAGAAATTGGCAAATGCTCTGAAATCAGCGTGGCAGAGCTGTTACCGTGCGATAATGCGCTTTCTCAAGAAATATACATCGCACGTCTTCCTACTGCGATGCTTTGTAGAGTTTATGAGGTTGAGCTAGCAGTGCAGTTTCTATGCTCGACTCGATTAGCATAAATTATCAACTCTCGACATGCATATCCGGACAATACCCCGTTCCCATCCGTCCGTGCTTTTTCGCAACATCCGCACAGTGTACGACTGTCCCATCCACCAGTAGGAATCACGGTATATCTCAATCATCAAGTAGTAGACAAATTTTGAAAACTTTATTTTCGTCTTTCGTGCATAAAATGTATTTGACGGGAAAAATCTATAAATCTATATATTTTTTATTTGGAAAAAAATGCGTGCACAACATATCGGAAAAGGCAATGAAAGCTTTAAGAAATTCATATGCCACGACATATACCTTCGGGCTGAAATTGCCATCCGTTTGAGGATAGCAATTTCACCTAGGAATCCGGGTTATGGCGGCATCCAAAATAGGACATTTGACATGCGGGTCCATTGTCGGAAGAGCCATTGGACCTTCCACAATGGTTCGTGTTGTGCGCTTCCTCTCTTTCTTCATCGTATATCTATAGCAGGATGCTCCTATACCTACGTCTAACCTACCTTACTGTCCTAACCTTCACGATCAGATCGACCCATTCCACACACGGGAAGGGTAATGCTGGCACTGGTATTCTTCTGACCTCCCGCTCTGGTCGCCCATCGACAACTCCAGTAGCCTAACCTACATGGATCCCACGGCAAGAAGACACACCGACAATTCCGCGACTCCTAAGTATCCCGTTATTATTTTATGGCTCTCGTAAAATCTCGGAACCCGTGTACGAGACAGATTCTGCCGTGTGTAATCGTAACTCTTAGTCGGACTCACGTTACAGATGCAGAACGCGATTCAAGGGGGATGCACACAACTGACTGTGCCAACTGACTTTACCGTAACTAAACCTTAAATTAATATGAAAATGGTACAAAAATTTGTTTTTCTTCTCTCTTTTTTTTACCCGTCTTTTTACGTAAAACCAATATCATATACGTCGTGACATTATTCTATTTTTGATTTCCGCGATATTATCACCACTTCCGCTTATGTGCTTTGACGAATAGAAATATTTGTGTTATACTTGTTATATCGGTATTACATCAGGTATGTATTATGTATACAGCCAGGATGTTTGCGGATTGATGCGAATGTGAGTCGGCATGAAATTACAGGCATCCCCATGATGATTACTTGGCAAAGCTGACGCTCGCTTTCGATAGTAGGTGTGTACAATGTAAACAGTTCCGCCTAACGCGAAAGGCTGATCAGCACCTGCGTCACTGGTGGATCCAATTTCAAAAAACACCAACGGCTTTATTGTCAGACTTTGTGAGGTTGCAAGTTCCTCCAGAACACAGGCGGTTTACCTTCCAAAGTAGGTGTAAACGACAATTGCAATTTTTGCAAGAGTGATTTTTTTTAGCAAATTCAAAATAATGATATCCCTGACCAATCGCGTGTAATTTTATATAAGTTTGGCCATACAACTTTTTTCTATAAGAGCCAGCATTACGGCAGCTGATATGAGGTACCCATCCGGGAGTACAAGAAAGGAAATAAAAAGTGTGGATGAACTAATCAAAATTTATCTTCGTATTCTCACGATCAATTCTTTAGGACTATCAGACACTTTGAAAAATTACCAGACAAAAATGGTAACGGTATTTTCTCATACGAGACATTGACATTATCTTCGAGATACTCGATATACTCGCACGTGAAGTACAGATTTCCGATTTTGTCCGAAAAAAAATGTATTTCCCATTCGTCGCAATTCAATCTTTTACTTATTTTTACGAACTCTCCGACAGCCAATAAATCTTTACGATTCTCTGATGCATAGCTACGTATACCCGCCGACCTGCTAAGAAAAGACAACTATCGATATCCAGAAACTTATTCTTATACCTACATTCACGAGTATTGCATATATTGAACATAGCTCTACCATAAAAATCAAATGAACGAGCTAACTTCGGTTATAGCAATACTCTCGAGTAGCACTGTATACAGATGACCCATCGCGACGAGAATAAAATTCATGTATACAGATCATGTCTTTCCCACTAAAAGAAAATCCATTACCCCACCTCAACAGTCTTGCGCAGGGAAAGAAAAAGGAAAAAAGTGAGGTAGAAAAAAAAATAAAAAGAAAAGCAGAGCAGTTTGTTGCTAAAGAGTAAAAAAGAATTGGCATGCTACTTCGCGTAAATGGCTAAGTTGGTTTCATTCGTACCGGGTTGAGTAGTTGGTATAGTCGCTGAAGTCAAGAAACGCCGTTACTTATGCAAGTCGCCAGGGGTAGCAATCTGAAAGAGAGTTCGCGTCCCCGAGCAGTGATCCATATGTAACAATATCTATATACAAGCTATGTATACGTTACATGACCACGTGTGGATGAGGGTCAAAAATATGCAATGGCTTACAAGAGGACACAGAAGAGTATCCAAGCGTGTACCAGCCATCCAAGATGGCCATTCTGAGAAAATGTATACCCTGCCCGGCATAACGGTACATCAGAGACCCGCGGATGACCTCACCTGTGTAATGCACGACCTCCATGGAAGATGGGACGTGGACCAGTACCTGCTTTAGTCGCTGTGCCCTCCCCCCCCCACCCAACATACGTTCAGATACGTGCATAAGGTATACCCAGATCCAAGGTTTCTATATGTGTACAGTACTTATGTAGATATTTCTACCAGGAATCAATTTGCTGTGGGACAAGCAGTTTTCGTGGTACCAACGTAGGTATGCTATCGATTTCCATCGACGCGTCAAAACTGACTGGTGACTACAAAGTACGCGTAAGTAGAAATAAGCCCTGAGGATTCTTCTTATTCCTGACATATATGTTGTTCGAAATTTATTTACATGAACTTTTCTTTCCCTTCTCAGTTACTGTATTATACATGCTTGCTTAGCATAACACTTTATTGGATAGGTAGAGAGTAGAGAAGATATAGTCTGTATTCACGTTTAGAAAAGATGTAAAATTATATTATGGGTTTCTATATATTTCCAAGTACATTAGTTGACGAAGAAATGAAACTGTGTCTGACACCTTGTAATTGTCAAGATAACGCTTGGTCTGAGCTGCGCCGATAAATAAATTGGCTTTGGCGTGCCTTCGGTGAGCGCGACTCCGTGGTACGAGGGGTCATCATAATAAATTTCACCATAATTACAGGCAATGAATTTCGTCCAGCCACGGGAGACAGAGAGGTTACAAGGATCGCAATTTGGGAGCGTCGTAGACGCCCAAGTGGAGGACGTTGTAGAAGCTGCCAGGAAGAAGACGGCGATGGGAGGTAGTAGGTGGGGAGCCGAGAAGAGGAGAAAATTAAAATGCGAGGAATGGACGAGATGTTAAAGGGAGTGGAAGAAGAAGAGAACGATGAGAAGTAAGATGAAGAAGAAGAAGAAGATACGCAGGACGAAAGGGCAGATCTGGCCAAGTGAATTATTCCTTCATGAATTACGTAGGGCCTCCGCTGCGAGAGCTTCCATCGCTCTCAAAAGCGACGGCCCTAAATGGCGAAGTGTCGTTAAACTGAAAATTCGCGCAACGTCATCTTTAAATGGACCCTTACGAATTACCCGTTTGCGCTCAAGGTTTACATCCAGCTTAGACTGACTTTGCTGCCAACAAACGGCCCGACGTGTAGAACAGCTTTTCTTTTTATTCAAAAGGATATTCATATCGTGGGTCCGTAATGACATTCCTTGAAACGCAATTGAATTTGACGATTCGATAAGATGTTATTAAATCGGTTCACGGTAACGTATACGATTATACTATTCTCTCGAGTGAACAATACGGACGAGTTGTGTTTTATTAATCAATGCATCAAAAGTTCTGTGTATATCAGTGAAATTACACACTTGAAATTGTCAAGGCGAAAGTGAAGAGAGGACAAAGGCACAATTTCAATCGTGAAATTAAACAGGAATTCCCGCACGAAATTCAATTCTATTTCACAAAGTGTAAGAGCTGTATCTGAAATACAGCGTGAAGTTCCGACGTGGAACATTTACTGTAAATGAAAATAGAGAAGCCAATGCACTTCGAGCGATTAATTCGTGTCGGCTACTATAAGAATTGACTAGAAACACGTGCGGCGGGGATGCCCAGCAGATGCCAAGGATTCCGTGTTTCGACGAAGTCAAAGTGTACATCGCTGGTATTAATCGCTTAATCGTCGAGTAATCAGAAACACGTTTTAGCAGGAACGCAACGACCGCCACCATGTGCCCACAGTCTTTTGGAATGGCTGTCTGATACTTTTTTTTTTCAGAGTTTGATGGATGAACGGTACGGCCTGTCGTTGCTGTGCTCGCCTCAGTGCCTCAATAGCATGAATTATGGCACGCCATAAATCCTGTTATTGAAAGCCCCTATCAATTTCATCGAATCACGTCCGAACGCGAATCAATGCAGCCTCTAGTAGTGTCTGCTGCTACTTTTGACGTAGCACGAGTAGTCCAGATAGCACAAAGGTGGAATATAATTTCGATATCGGATAGACTATCTATTTATAATATCTAAATAACGTAAACCCAATACCTATACTTGGATAACAAAATTCTTGAGAATCATTAACGAACCTAACGTGAGAGCAAGCCTAATTGTCAGAACGTTGCACAATGTAACAGAGCCATAGCGATGACGAACCCTGAGAACGCAGCGTCTCAAGTTTCAGGATGCAACGTGCAACGTGCCGATCGTCCCGAGTACCCTGACCCCGAAGCAGGAGTCGTCTTTCCCTGAAGGGATCCGAAGAAAAATGGCAGACGATTATGAGACCGTTCTTGTAAAATTACACCCACTGCCTACGAAGCATCGACTCGACCAGACGAGTCGACTCGAGTTCAGTTCTGCCAGGAACGAGGTGACGTTCCAGCGAACGTGTCTCTCGTCAAGTCGTCCCGGCACGATGGTCCGTTCTTGCGAAGCACGTTCCAGGAACTTTGCCGGGTGGAAGTATCAAGCCATTTGTTGAGGACGGGGAGGCTACCTAGCCGTTGAGGTATACTGGGAAAAGTCTTCAAAATTGCTGATGCTACGTCCTAACAAGCGTATGGATAATACATATCGGACATAAAAGTCTAAAACATTATAATACCAATCTGTACATGATCAGAAGAAACATATTCGTTAAACAAATTAACGCAATCAGTAAAGAGCCGTACAATAGCGGCTAATTGAATTCCTACGACAACACCCTAACTGTCTTCCTTAAGTCCACGATATGCCCGAGTTCTCATTTAGCCAGTTCAGCTCTCTAGCTGAGTCCTAGATGGACTTACGATTTTCAAGATGAAATTTCCAATTAGAAATCTTCTATTTTCATTTTCATCCTATTTACTCAAATTATGTCAAAACAACACGAGAAACTCTGTTCAGTCGTTCAGAAAAGTGGTTCATGGTCGTATATTCACTGTTTGACGTGTGATTGTTCATTATTACTGTGAAGATTAAATTGTTGTAGTACGTTGTGCTTTTCATCTTCAAAGAGCACTGATGTGTTTGATGTGGTCAGACCATACGTACCGACTCGATTCCTGGCGCCGTTATATAAACTAAAAGGTAGAAGCTGCGAGTGCCTAGGGTTGAAAACGTAGAACGTAAAATAGCCTGAAGCAGGCGTGTCGTACCAGCGTTAACGCTGTCGCGACTCGCATGTGTTTCAATGTGCTTCCGCGTCGCTGTGTCCTCTCCTAGCGATTCCGAACCGCAAAGCTGGATAATACGCATCATCTCCGTAATTAATGTTACACAACTCATAACAAGAATAAATCCCACCAACTACTATTCTCGATACGGAACCACGCGTGAAATAACACTTGTTCCCTATCGTCAATAAACTCTTCTCGTAATGACGATGCAGCCAGAAACAATTAGGATAATCAGTGAGCGCCATTTAGAAAAAGGACATTTAAAATGCACGAAAACCAATTTTCCACCCGTGCAATATATAATACTATAATATTATACTCCGCGTCTCCTGACTATAGCATACTCATTAAGGTTGTCAATAAGGATTTTCGAACTTCCGCCTTCCGGCTAACCTGTCTTCCGCATCGAAGTATCTCGCGACGTCGTATCATATAAAAATCTTCTTTATTTTCCATTATTCATTATTTTCATAAATAAATTATCAATATGAAAATCGCGCACAAGATTACGTAACGTTCTACATTATGGAATCATGTAGGATTCTAGCCGCTGCAGTGCAATAGAAAAGATGGAAAAAACGGTTTTTGTTTTCGAGACTCCCTTCGCGCTTATGAATTGATCATGCGAGTTAACGGCAATGCCGGGTTGAGCGCGATGCTAAAAAAAGCAAGGTAGAATTCCTGTGGGAACGTTCAAGATTTGTAGGGACATATTGGATGACGACCGTGTAGTAGTAAAATGCTCGGCAAAACAGAATCTCGAATTGCTCCATAGAGATCTGCCGGAAAAAAAAATCCATATTTTATATTTATACGCGACGTCGTCGTCCCCCCGGAGGCTCCTACCATGAGGTATCCTTGAGATCAAACACTTCGCGACGAAGGAAGTTATTTCGAGTAAGATATGAGAATTGGCCGAGTTTAACGGGGAACATCAAAGAGCCAAGTTTTACCGTGTTGATTGCTGCTTGATATTTGATGGATGAAAAGTCACCTTGAAAACTCAGACTCTATGCCATAATCGACAGCTGGTAGAAAACGATTTACCATTTGCATCGTTGATGCAACAGAATCATTAATTCGTGTAAACTTATGATGCACATTAAAATTCATGGAAAGCGCAAGCCTTTGACTTTGCAGATTTTTTTTTTCAAAACGAGAAACATTATTTACGCCCAAGAACTTCGCGTACAACGTTGATGATAATAACACAGTAGACTCGAGAGCTGGAGACCGCGGGTAGAAAACATGAAAGATCCATGACCGTCACAGCGAAAAGAAGAGCAGCTCGATCAGCATTGAATTTATTATTGAAAATTAAATACCACCCCATTGACATTTGGAACTAGGGTAGACCGTAAAAGACCCAATAGGGGCAAAGCTACTCGAGTAACGAAGCCATTGTCCCGAATCACCGCAGGCGGTCGGATTCCACCGAAATGACATAATTGTCGTTATTAGAGTTTGCCTATAATCGCAAGAACAGAAACCACCGAGTAATAAGGCTCAGAAAATTACTCGTGAGAGAACGGCAAGGAGCGGAGTCATGTACGGGGTCATCGTGGTAATGCAAG
The DNA here is from genome assembly GCA_030142655.1 of Trachelus tabidus. NCBI lineage: Eukaryota > Metazoa > Arthropoda > Insecta > Hymenoptera > Cephidae > Trachelus > Trachelus tabidus. Next base: position 84,723 of record JARQTI010000313.1, on the reverse strand, counting down.
AAAGACGTAACTAAGTAACCGAACCAATAAAGCAACCAGACTTGAGTTAGGGTTTTCTTTTTAAGAAATGAACAAATTTCATTTTTTTTTTATGAATCCACCAATGATGGAAGTTTACTAGACACGAGAAAAACTAAATACCGATATTTTAAATCCCTTGGGATCAATAATTATCCAACCGATCCTGAGAATTCATCGAGTGATGAAAATCCTTGGAAAAAGATATACACTTCTTGCTGTGTAACCGAACAGATTCTGATCCATAAACAAATTATATAGAAGGTTCACGAAATAACAGTACCTATAAATATATATATAAAGCGTGTTCCATTAATCAGAACGGCCAATTTATAAAATGAAAAATAACGAGGGTCACTCGTGGCGCTTCATTATCAATAAAACATTACGTGTGGCTATATATCGTTCTACATCCAGCATATAAATAACGTAAAACTTTCTTTTTACAACTGCATTTTCTATAATTACATTACCATTAAAAACTGTCCTATAGTCAAACATCCAACCATCGTCAACGAGACCACGTACCGTTCCTATCATGGTACGAGCCTGCGACACGTTTCAGAAGATGCTGCGCCAATACAAATATTGAACCGGTATATACGCGGAAGCTTTAACGTAATTGCATGAGAAGGCGTCGGAAGAGCAAAGGTTTCCTCCCGCTCCGAGCTCAGCATCCTAGTAGCGAAGTAAGGTAAGCCGTAAGCACGGGAATTCAGAAGCGAAATATGCACATAGCTGCCCCGCAAGTGCCTATACAATCCGAACAAAAAGAAGAATCAAATACACCAAATTCCCAATAATAATTCAATTAACCTCAAGCACATATATGTTTGCATTGTCTTTGGAAACTGTCAATTCAAAGTTATCCCAGTAATTAAATATAGTACATATATTGTAATAAAATTTTGTTACAATACCATAACACCTATTGACAAATCTCTTTCTATGCACAACCTACAGCCGTTACGTGCTTCTTCGTAACATGAATAACTGTGATCGAGACCAGATCCGAAGCCAAGATCACCACTCAGGAAAACGTCGCCGCTGGCTTCGATCGGCGCGCATTCGTATCGCAACATTATATGCGCAGTATACGTCCCCGTCGTGTGTACCGGGTTCAACACGCTGACACTGTAATTATAGCGGGCATCCAATGGCGACATACGAGAGGCTACAGTGCACGTTCAGATGGTTACGTAGTGACAAAGTGGACTCGTGACGTCGGGAGGAGCATAAAGACAGTGCTTGAGGCGCGTAATGTGAAGCTGTCCCTCTCTTTCTCTCTCGATCCTCAGGATATACCTGCTGCTTAAATTCTTCTCTTTTTATCGTACTACCCTTCCTCCCTCCATCCTTTATTTTCCTTCGGACGCTTTATCTTCCTTTCTCGTTACCTCGTCCACTTCTTTCTCTTCTCTCATTTTTTTTACCGAGTACCAGACCCTCCCCTGTTTCACGGCGACTCGATATAAAACGCATTTGTTACTCCCTGTCCTGGATCTCTCTCTCTCTCTCTCTCTCTCTCTCTCTCTCTCTGAGTACTTTCGACGGATACATCGCGCGTACAGGCATGTAAGACGATCGGCTGAGCTTGCTCCGTGTTCATCGGAGTCTCATCGCGATTGAATGTTTGTCAAAAGTCTTGTTCGTGATCAAATGGCTGTACGTGGACAGTCTGTTAGAGGAATTTTCGCAGAAGGATATTCGGTCCTAGAAAAGTAACGGACACATAGAGCGATTTGATCATGGATAAGACCAGGCCGCAGTGAGGTAAAAATCAATGTAATTACTGTACTAATATTTAATAGAGATGAGAAGTACTTGACCGAGTTCAAAGAATTGTACGCGAAACTGTTCTGAGACGTCTCCGATGATTTTAACTCGGGATAGTAGCTGGAGGACTTGAAGGAATGAACAATTTTCGACCAACGTAATAAGGTTAATCTATAATCACTCGTAGAAGAAGGTAGTAGTTCGATTCGCAAAATCAAACTCGACTGGGTCGCTAAAGTGGATGACGATATTTCTATTAAAACAGTAAAAATGCAGTAAAGCAGCCATACGAGTCTCAAGTCTAGTACAAATCCTAAATTCAGATAGAAGTAATAAAAGAAGATGAAAAGACAAAGCAGAAGAAAATATCATTAATCGGAAAGCACCAATTTCAAACTCTACTCCAGTCGTCATAACAAATTTAATGGAAAGTCACAACTAATAAATGTTACGCCTTTTTCACTCTTCGTTCGTCGTAACGATTATCAATTTCGAATTCCCATATCGATGGCAGTACGTTCAATAAATATTTTCTGACAACCAAATGAAGGTGCCGGTAAATTCTATATGCACGTGCGTACACATATATACATAAGGAAGGAATTCGCACGTGTAAATTTTGACGCACCGTCGAGTGCACGAAAGGCATCGCGTTCAATTCATCATACCGTAGCTGCGTTCCTTATTACAAATACGCCCACACTGGTTCCAAGAACTTACGTACCTACACTCGGTGCGCCATGATCACTGGCGTAAAATCAGAAACGAACACTGCGTGTCCCTCGTCCCGTTTTCGCGCAACTTGTACCGTGGAAAAAATAAAATGTCGATACGTATAATCGTAAAACGGTTTCCGATCAAGTAAATTACAATAGCGTCACGTTCTGGGACGAAGTAAATATCAAATAAGGATGAAGATTGTGACGTTCGCTTCGGGATAGATTTTTTTACGCCATTGCTCAACGAGATCAGCGGCTGTCCTGAACATGAATACGTGAATCCCTGGCCTCGCTCTGACAGCCTTTACAATTACGCGCTTTACGAGCCAGTGCTCGTACAAAAGTCGTCCCTTCTCGGGCGCAACACGTAAAACCGTAACGCCGTACAACGGCTGGCCAACGATATACATAACGTTATTTATGATGCAGCTCGTAATGGGATGTCAGATACTAATGAACGTTCGACGTAACGTAGCAAAACGGTCGTGACTTTATGGGAAATTCATTAAGCAGAGCAATTACGTTATATGGAACGTATAGCTGAGAGATCGGCCGGGAGCCAAACACTGTCAAGACGGAAAGAGCCAATACTTCTCGTTTGGCTACAGTATACACGTATCGAACGATCTCTATATAAACTAGGTACGACATAGGTATAGAGCAAAGTAGGGCCAAGCATAGAAGAAGAAATGAAAGTCCTCTGTAATACTATCAATTGTAAAGGAATTTCAGAGTCGGAGGAAATTAGAAAATGCTTGGGGCTCTTGCCAATCGCGAGAGAGACCTTCGGAGTACAGCTGGCGCTTGATAGGGTAAGGTACAGGCATGTGCGTAATAAGTGTAGGGTTGTACCTTTTGGTGGTTATAACAAGGATTTATCGACTGGCTTGGCACAATGAATTGTGGGGAATATTTCGCGTTGGTAATTAGTTTCGGATAGCGAGTTTCGTGGCGTTGAGAAAGAAAAAAGAATAAAGAAGAGTAAAGTACCGACAAAAAATAATAAAGGAGCAAAGGGCGCGCGTAAGAAAAGATTTAAGGGTGGGGGGGCGGGGGGGGGGGTAGGCTGCGCGAAAGAGCTAATGATCGAACCTACGTAAGACAGCAACAGATAACGCATGGATATTCTTCTCATGTAACCGCGTCGTGGGTGTGAGTTTCCAATACCATTTACTTGGATCCTCCGAATGGATTGGCCGGCAGCAGTCCGGGGTCTCCCATTACTCGAAGAGGGTTAAAAATGTAGCATAAATCACATTACGATGAGAAATGACCTCTGCCGTTCCACCCGGTAACCCGGCATGCGACTCGCACCTAACTTTGGCTCCGACATCGGTTCGACCAGGTCGTAGACGGACGGGTTAGCCACCTATCACAGCTGTCTAGAATTCATGTGGCAAAAAGTCAAAGCCGCATAAATTTTACCCAGTGCTGATTACGGTTCGCAGGGTTAAAATCGTTTTCCAATTCTGCTGGCAGAGGGTGGCTCGACCCTTTTACGAAAAAGGTCAGCAGTGGCCTTTCTAGGGATGCAATCGCAGTCCAGGTCACTCAGGGACAAGGTGGGTACGTACGCGCGGCTAATTCACCAGAGAGGAAACTCGAGTTCCTCTCACGTGTCTGCGCACCCTTGTATAACCCGTGGACCTTTCATCGCGACAGCCGCGTCGGAAATTCTCATAAACTCAGCAATTCCCTCTTATCATACATTTAGGTCTACGTAAGTGGGTGGGATTGGTGTCGAGTAGCGTAGGCAGGTAGGTAGCGTGAAAATTACCGCGTTGCATAAATCACACTCAGAGTTCACAAAAATAGGAATCCTTCACCCTCCCCTGCCCTTCTCTTAATTACACTTTTTTCTTAGTGGCTGCAACCTATTAAGCTCGACCATTAAGTCCGTCAAGTTAAGTAGCGACGTGATACTCAACCACCCCACAGCCGAGTCATCCAGCCAGTCAGCCATAGTAAGGCTTCCACCGACGCTTTGCCGGGCAGCGTCTTTTCTTTTACGCCCTTGCCCCCCTCGCAAGTTTCATTCTTTAGGGCGCAACCGAGCCATTCTCTCTCTCTCTCTCTCTCTCTCTCTCTCTCGACGTTCCGTTAGCCGCGACCCAGCGCACTTAATTATATTTTATCGCGGTTCCGTCACGCTTATTTAAATTTAAATCGTCTAGTTCGCACAGCCGGATGGTTACCCTAATGAACGAGGACTCCCCGACGGATGCCCTTTGCACGCGAGAGTGACTCTCCTCTTGTTTAAAAAGTAGACAAGAAAAGAGGATTGCTCGGGAAGCGAACAACGACGAAAAACGAGTAACCCCCCCGCCCCGTCCCTCCCCCGCCCCAAGGACTGGCCAAGTGTGAACGCTTCTCTCTATACGAATATCGTCGTGGTCTCATGGTCATCTTGCCCCAACGTAAAAGTTACATGGCAATTTTCGTGGGGCCACATCCAACGCACAAACCACAAGTAATAATTATTACTCTCCGGGACGTTCTTTCGCAGGGAGTTATTATCCCGGACTGGCGCACCTACAACACAGAGAAAAGCAATCTCTTATATTAACATAAAACCTAACGTCTTCCACCATAGCCCAGTGATTATCAGACTCCAACGAATAATACAAAAATCATCTGCACTGCCAGTCGTTCCGTACAGTTAACCGACTGAGAACACCCAGAAGACATACTTGAGCCATCGGAATAGACATACCTCAAATTCATCTCACAAGTGAAGACAATGCGTCTCCGCGTTATTCCAGATAGACAAAATCTAAAACAAAGTTCGTAATTCAGTAAAGCGACTATACGTATTAAATCCCGATTCCATTGCGTCTGCCTATACCGCAGTCTATCCATATCCCAGGAAACGATATATCCGAGTTTAATGTCGCGTGGATCACGTAGTAAGAGGTCGGACTTAATGCTCGAAACCGAAGCATTCTCACGCGAACGGAAGTCGACAAGCCATGCGCATGTCAAGCAGCCCCACCGGGCACGTAAGCTCAAATTTCCGTACGTCTCGCGATGCGATACGAAGCAGCCGTGCAGTAAACAGCTGAAACCTCGAGGCTTCGACTTACCTCGGCTGTCCTTCGACATTCCTTTCGTTACCAAACTCGTATCTGCAGGGCCACACGCATGGATATTCGGTCGATGCAATTCCGGTATAAAATGACTATGGCGTATGCATACCAATAGATACGCAGTTAAGAATCCATGTCTTGGCTTTCGTACGATTTAGCGTCTATACGGCATATATACAAGACCCGTGACCATACGTGGTCTGCCCACACGAGGCAACACGTGGGTGGGTGGGATCTACCTTCCTGTCCACAGTCTTATGTTTATGACAGCAAGAGCTACGAGCACAGAGGCAATTCTACTTCGAACGGGAAGATCGTATTACGTGGACCAGAGACGCGGAACGAATCGCCCGTTTGCGTGAGGAGAAGTAAAGGAAGCAAAGGGAATAGGGACCGGGATGCGAAATATAGGAATTTAGAGGGAACCAGGATGACTGAAGTGAAGCTAACGAGACGAAGGGTAGTAGATAAACCGAAGTAGGGATGCCGCAACGTGACGTAACCTTACCTCAGAATTTATTCCTTCTAGAGAAATGTCAAAGGTCGTATCTCAGTAGTGCCAAACGAGTTCAGAAAATGCCTCTGAGAGCCGTCTACGACATGTTTGACGAACTCGAAGGCAAATAAGTGTAAGCGTGGACTGAATCGAAGCAGAGGGGCTGATACGAAATTATCTGTAAATTAATTAATTCCTTCTCGGATACGTAACGAGCATAGCGAGGAGGTGCATTGCGAAGATTCGTGATTGAAGACGGGAAATCCCCGCAAGATCCGAAACGAGCTCGAAGCACACTCCAGACGTTGGCATCGCAGCGAACAACCGCCCACAGCCGTCTTGGCAAACGATAAATTTCCTCGGGTTGGTATGTCCTCCAGGCAAGTACGAGCTGTCGGCTCGTCAGACACGCGGTGCTTTTCAAATCTGACAAATTCGCATTAGTACGGTAAATGCGTATATATGCTATATGGGAGAAACCAAGTCCGTACGCATGTGTGTCCGAGAGAGAGAAAGAGAAAGAAAGAGAGAGGAGGAGGAAGCACACGCGAGAGAGACAGACAGACATCAGGGACACGATACGAGCCACCGTTCTTACGCATCTCTCCTTCCTTCCTTTCAAGATGGTTGATACGGTTTCCCCTGCTCATTAAACGACACTCCCCTATCGAAACCATTCATCACCCCGAGCGAAGACGCCGACGGAGCACGAAGGAGGAGCAGTGCTGCCACCGGGAAGAAACGACGGAGCCTGAGAGAGTTCTAGCTACGTACGTCATCGCCCTGCGGCATGTGTCACGCGTTAAACGCCGCCTGCCCGTCTTATCGAGTGATAATATCCACGCCCGACCTTCTCGCGCATCGTCAACCATAAGTATAGACTTCCGGCTTATTTACGTTTTAAATCCGTGGCTCCCATCCGACAGCTACGGCCCTTCCCACCCTCTTTCGGTTCATCCATCAAGTCTTCTTCATTTTTCAGGTTAGGAAGAAAAGTGAAATAAATAAATTTCTAGGTTAAAACGGAAGCTACGCCAAGAGCCAGTAATATTAATCGATATAGGCAGAAAGGACCCACTTCAACGGACTTATTATGCCTGTATACCTACATATATACGTACGGTTCGCGGCGTTTTACTTTTGCTTATTCTTCTCGAATGTTCTTGACGTCTACTTCGAGAGCAGCTTTCCTGATGACGACAATACTCGAATTAAACGTGCACTCGTAATAAGAAAGCGCTTGCCAACCTTCTAAATGCGCCCTTGGCCTGTACTTAAGGACCCTAGCAGTGCTACTTCGACGGGACAATGGGCTCCGCAAATTGTTTTCGTATTATCGGTAATTTAATGCCGGTCCGTTTACGTTCTTACACACACGGCCATTCTGTGCATACATGTATATACAAATACATGAACAAAGTACGTGCGCCAAGATCTCTCAGATAAAGTATACTGAATTTTCAAGGAAACTCGCCGAGCGATATATCCGTTCGACTCTGCCAAAACGTTTAAGGGAACTTCCTTTGGGATTCCTGGTCGATCTTATCATTCCTGAAAAGATAGTCGCTAAACGTTGTTCGCATAAAAGATAGCAATGCATGGTATGTACATATTAAAGAGTGATTTCAGTCAAACGTGTCTGCGCTCTATATTCGCTAGTGCTATTGGCACGAGTAACTGGAATTATCGATTAACAGGATGACAGTCCTGCAGGCAAAATATTGAAAAATCCTACCAACTTGTACAGAATCGCGATATCATATAACTCAGACAGCATTGATATCACGTGTACACTGCTTTTCGATATCTCTCACGATGTGGGCGTGGAGAGCTATTTAGGGGAGACCGGAGGATGGCTCACAGGGTGACATGACAGCATCCAGAAGCACCCAGCAGCGTGCACACCAGTAGCAGTAAGCAAGGAGACCTATAAATACGCGTTCACACGAGCACTGAAATAATATAATTATCCCCATGATATATGATGGCACTCCAGTATTTCCTCTCGACGACATTTGTCATGCCGGCGTGGATGACGCGAAGACATCCCTTTCCTTGATTCGGCTTAATTGTACGTTTGTACGAAGGCCCTGACGCACGCAAGAACTTGGCACGTTTAATTAAATACATATTTTCGGGAATCCGAGAAATCCCAACCGCTGTGCCGTCGGGCGTTGAAGGTAGACTGACGGCTGTGGTGTTGACGAACGAAAATGGGGTGAAAAGATATACCAACTTTTTTTTCGTCTTGCATTCCCTCGTGTAACAAAGGCTTCGTTAGGCTTACAGGTAGATTCACAAGTGGATGGATATAGAGACGGGAGTTACTGTCGGCAACTGATTGATTAATGAACAAATTGTGCAAAGTAGAGCAGCGCTGCAGCTATGCTCGCGTCGTTCGAGCGCGTATTTATAAAGGGAAGTTTGCAAAACCGTCTACTGGCACGCCGATAAATATCGTCATTCGGTTCGTTAAAAAGTGCAGCCCTTATCGTTGGAATAGTGTAAATTAAAAATGTGCATTCGTGAGCTCTCACGGGATCACCGCTGCTGCCAACCCCTGTGTCGGGGGATCGATAATATAAAAGAAAGAGAGAAAAAAAGGAACACAGAGAAATCCTAACATTGGGTATCCTGCTCGGTTCGCAATTCAGTTTTACAATGGTAAATTTGCAAATCGTTAAAAAGAAAAAACGAACGCTGCAACTTTTTTTCACCGTGTGGCAATTCCTCTGGAGAACGCATGACGTCATATACGAATTCCCTTAACGAGAACGAGAGTACGGCTAATCGAACGACGAGAAAATCATCCCTAAGTATGACTTTGATCTGTAAACGAGTTAGTATGAGGAGTAATCGTTTTTCCCCGATGCGATTTCCTGTCGGGATCGCGATAATTGACGTCGGGACGTCGAGAAAATGATGGTCTTCGACGTTAAGTTAATGTCGTCGCCCTTCGAAAATTACGGACTTGTCTAGCGATTCGAAATTCTATTCGTCGTAATTTGTAAGTGCACGGACTACGACGTTCTGGTTCCGTCAAGGGTTCGGACCCCCAACGAAATTATAGATCAGACGCGCCGACGCCTTTGCGTCTGGGAATAAATTTCCATTCGTTGGTATTCTAACGTCGAACACGAGCCGTCCGTAATTCGACTGCAATTAACGTGTGCAGGCCTCTTAATAAGGTGCGGCGCGCGCTTAACATTCCCGGCGTCGTTCTCGCGCGCATCCGACGCCCGCGAGACACGTTTCATCGAATGGGAAATTACCACTTCATCCTGGACACTTGGTAGACGATTGCTGAGACGAGGCTGTACCTTTGTAAAACGACATTCGTTTAGGTAAAATCCAACAAAATGCCTATACTTGTATTGATCGTTGATGAGTCACGAAACTCATTAGAACAAAGCTTGTGAAAAGTTTCATGAATTTTATTTAAAAATTATTGCATTTGTATCGCTCGCGAAGTGAAATAAAGCAACTTGAATTTCTGGAAACGGACGTTGACATTACGTGGATGAGGGAAATACATAATAATGGAAGGGACGGCAGAGTCCCGTTTCAGCAGCAGGAATCATTAGCGTAACGGTACGATACAATAATTACTCGATTTAGGGTAATTGGACTTGAGTGGGTGTCGCGCTCCGGATCGTTAAAATCCCACAGCAGATTTTGCTGATTGGAATTATTGAGATTTGACGAGAAATATTATTAATTTGCACATTGATTGCTATCATTTTGCATATGCCGGACAGACGTGTAAAAGCATTTTCATCGTGTTCGATCGAGCGTTAATATATACCCGATGAAAAAAATAGACCCCATGAAAAATATAAGGGTTAACGCTCTCTGCGTGTTACTTACATTTGTATATAAAGTATGATGTTCAGATATTTATATGAATCTATCGTCACCCTTTCGTATCTGTAAGCTATTTAACTGGTGAAAAAATCTCGGTAAACATTCAAATGGGCAGGGGTTGACGCTAAATAAAGAAACGCCGAGTGTAGTACTCGGCTGGCATATACTAACATATATTTTTCATAACGACCCTGCTTTTAGCAGTGCTCGTATCCGTACCGAATATAGATGCGTAGTAGGGAAGATGCGCAAGAGTCCTGAGGAAGCGAAGAATCAAAATTCTCCATGAAAATTCGTAAAGCTGCGCGGTACTGGGGGATTCCTAACTTTCAGGATGTAAAGATGAAATTAATGTACGTGATACGCTCGGCAACCTTGGGACAGGATCGAATACTAATTTTTTCCATAACCGATGCAGGGTGCTTTCTGATTGCCATCGTGATTTTCATAAAGAAATGTATTTGTCACGAGTAAGAGAGAGAGAGAGAGAGCGAGAGAGAGAGAGAGAGAGAGAGACAGAAAGAGAGAAAGGGAGAAGAAATAAGAAAAATATAAAGCGAACCAGGTAGACAGCTAAGGAATAAACCTTCAAACCTTAAAGGAGATAGGACGCTCAAAGTTCCCACCGTTGGACAAGTCCAACGTGTAGCTCAGAGCCTAAGTTATCCTTGTGCGCCATCTCACCCTTGCAATCTTTTCTCACTTTGCGAAGAAGCCATTTTTCAACTTATGGAAATTGCGTCCGCGGCTATAGAAAACTTGGAGCGCGTCGAAGACGCTATCGGCTCGACGACGACCTAGACACTCCGTCTAATCTCGTGGCATTGAACTTCAATTTTGATGACGAATTTTACATTTTATCCTAGATACGTTTATTTCCGTTTGCCAAAGTGTAGTTTGTCTAAAACCTGAAAATCATAATTGAAAAACCATGAAGATAGGAATATCCGGTAGCAAAAGGCTACGGGCAAGGTTTGGGTCAAAAAAAAATCTCTGTCGATTTATAGAAAAAATTTGCAGCGCATTCTCCACTTTTGAGATTTGTTCGCGAGAGCTACTGGAGTTTCACCTGAACTTTTCTTGTTTCCTCCGACAAACACGACAATGCTGTTAATTTTGTTTTCTTGCTGAACTCTCCCGTCTCTAGATACTCCGGAACAGCTACTGCTACGAAGCAGATATACCGAAAAGACTGTTCCGAGATGGGTACTACGTGAACCGACTTTGACAATTGACCATCTTATATCCAGGTATAGGTACACACATTGCTCTAGTATAAAAGCGTACCGTGGCTGGCAACAATGCTAAGGACATCTTTTCGAACTGGAAAGAGCGTTGTCAGTTTTCTCTCGGAATTTCAACGAGATACTTTAAGAATGTTAACAGCTGAAAATTTTATCGCGAACAAATACGACGTCTTTCACGTGCTTGTTTAACCAATGAATTTTGAGAAACAATTTTCGAGAATCGTATCAGTCGCTTATACGATACATGTCTTTGCGAGAGCGCGCAGTAAGTTATACGTAATATTGGCTCCACTTCAAACGGCATCGGAAGCGAATCGAATCAGCATACCAAAGAGAAGTGCAAGATAGACTGTGACTTCTCGCAACATAGTTCAATCCAACAGGTGTAGAGAAACTCTTGCGTGACATGCATTCATCGAGAGCACAGCATCCGATATAAGATTCAAGAGTTGCTGTATCGTTAACAAACAGAACACAGGAAGTGAGAAAGTTCGATGATCGCGTCTTGTTAACCACTGCTCTAGATACGGATACCGTGAAGAGTACCTAGAATTACGTGAGGGAATCGAAACTAGTGACGGTTTATCCATGAATCTTCAAAGGGATTCCGCTGGTGGACCTTTTGAACTTCCCTGGGGTCGTCTGCTATCTCGAAACGACTAACTGCTGCATCAAGAACCACAAAAACTTACCACTCGGTAGAAAGAAGACGCTTTCAAGTTGCCGCTGCTTTTAATAACCTAGTGGGTTTAATGGGTCGGTCGGTAAGATGCTTCGATTCGTCTGTTCGATTTCTTTCCTATTTCCTTGATACGCTCCTTGATGGACACTCACTTCCTTCTTCACTCACTCACTAACCACTCGTAGACTTAAGAAACCGCAGCTACGGTTATATCTTGCCCGGTACAAAAAAAGGTGCTGACGCTTCTGTCTTTAGCTTTGATGATTTCCGCTTCTTCTCTCGTCGGCTATCAACAGCTTCCGATCGCAGTCTCTTTAGAGGACCGATGTTTATCACACTTCCGTACACTGACCTTGTCACTAGTCACGATTACTCCAATCCGAAACAGCTCGTCACACTTTTCACTGAGTTCACACTTTTTCGAGTTATCTCAAATTCGGAGAATAAACACTAGACGGGGCGACAATACGTTCAACGTATTATTTCATCCAAGATGGTGGATTTCGGATTAAACACAATAAGTCTCACTGTTCACTTGTCACACAAGTCAAACATATATGCTATTCAGCAAAATGCTCGAATTAATAGGAAATAGTCTCGATAATCAATGTTTCGTCGGTTGCTAAAACCAACAGCTATTTATAATTATTCAGCACGATATCGTTTTCACAGATATGCTCCAAACAGTTATAAGGACACACGCGCTCCAAGCATCGAACAGGCGTTCGCTGCAAGGCCAACCGCACTCAACGGCATTCGCCTGAGAACTAAACGGCCAACGCGACCTGAGGCCGGGACTCGACTGGTTTCTGCCAGGAGTCCCCACCCCAACTATGTTGAACGAGCAACCCCCTCCCGAAGCTAGATCTCTTTTCCACGCAGATCCAACCCCACTCACTCCAGATGCCCGACTCCGACCTCTAGGTTCCCTATACCCCATTCAGAATCCCTCAACCCTTGGCGAAGTCTCCCTGCTGCTCCCTGCCTACAGAGTGCTCCACCGCCTCATCACCAGCATAGGCCGACCACTACCCTTTTCTTCGGTATCCCTTCACGACAGCCTTCCTAGTCCCCCTCACTACCACCAGGTCTACGTATCCACCAGTACCCAGTGCCACGGATTCTACTTGCACACATACTCTCCTACTCCCTTGTCACTTTCTGTCTTTGGCCCTATCCGCTGCTGCCACCGACGTATGTGGAGCTTGAGACCCGGAATTGTCTCTCTCCCAGCTTGGGAACAGTGTTAGTGGTAGGTTTTTTAGATTTAGAAAGAATCCGATTGGTATGCATTTAAGGGATGCTTAACGAACATATGTTTATCAAGGGTTTCTCTTTAATTCTTGGTAAGTGCACGAACGGTTGATTGGAATTTATTTGAAACTCCATTGCCAGTAACCACATCCACATACAAGTACTTTGTAAATTAGTAAAACGGAGCCACGCTATCCATTAGTTTATCATTGATAAAACAAAGTGGTTATTTTTATAAGCATAAATAAACAATCGGTATTTAAACCATTCGATCGAATCAATACCATATTTTTTCATTATAGATTTGTCTTTCTTCATAAATCTATAATTCAGTTTATTATGAATAAATAGAATAAAGTCAATCCCAAGAAGACTGTATTGACTAAATAATATCGTACTGCTTATCACATAACTATGATCTTTTAAAATTGTTTCCATTTAGATACGTTTAAGATTATATATACATATGTTGTACGTGGGTCTGTGTACTCCAATAGATCCTCGTACATAACCCTGCGCCGAGGGATGTGCTCCGTCATAATCAATCAACGTAGAGAGCAATAAACAGCCCTTCAAGAAAGCGAATGAGAGACAGAATAAAGTAGGAAAAGTAAGAAGCAAAGGACCGAAAGGCTGAGAGCGAGAGAGAGAAAGTGTGTGTGTGTGCGCGCGCGCGCGCGCGCGCGTGTGTGTGTGTGTGTAAGCGAATGTAAGAAAACGAGGTAAAAAGGAAGAAGAAGACGTTAGAGTTTCTCCATTCGCAATAGTCTGACATTTCCCCAGGTAGTTTTGGTTTCTACTTCTTTCAGATGATTCGTGGAGCGTGGCTCGTTTGAACCGAAGCGTAACGAGTCTCCGCCTCCTTGAGAATCATTAGTCGACTGCGGGCGTTTTCAATGTGCGCCTTTCGTGGCTACGAGATAGGTAGGCAGTAACCATGTCTTCGCCACGCAAGTCACTTCCGTTGTAGTCAAGGTAGATAGAAGCATTACGCACACCTCCTGTGAAATACGTATAATTTTCAGATTTTATATACCTCGTACTAAAATCTCGGTTTATCTTATCGCAATTATAATTCGCGTGGACTACTTTTTAAATTTGTGATGTTCAGAGACGTACAGCGTTACCGCGAAGGCCGACGGCAGATATAACGTGCAGCGGTCTTTGTTACTGCCTGTCGCATAAACCGACAATTGAATCATAAAGATCCTTTATTCCCATTGAAGAACAGATGACGAAAATAATATCGCTGCAATAAACAATGTTTTCTACGTGGTAAAATCCATTGCTTCGTATCTACGTAAACTGTACGGTAGGGATACTATGTGGTTTTACGGATATTAGCTCGAATTAAAGTGCACGCACACTCGCATTTCGCGAGGATAAAGTTTACTTGAACATTCTCTTGTACATAAAATGGGCAATGGGTTTGAGTCATAAAACTGATTAGTTGGATTATACTTCAGTGCTGATTTATTACCTTGGTTAAACGTGGATATAAAGGGAAGGTGTACTAATGCATTTATCGAGGGGAATTGAGACTTGATAATAAATGTGCTGCGATGTATTATCATGGTAACAAATACGTTTATTTTATATACCAGGTATCTATAGTGTATGCAGACAAATTTGAGAAATTAGGCAATTAGCTTAAACAGATGAAAATGGATCGCACGTGAGTCGCACGCTACACCCTAGATATTCATGAAATATCTTATCTGAAAGTCTGCTGTAATGTCAGAGGGTGCTGAAATACAAAATCACTGAAGGGTCATGAATACGCGGTGAATGTTAAAAAATCGATAAAGCTGCAAGCCTAGAAACCACTAAACGTAACGTAATTTTTAGTAAAAAAAAACAAATATTAAAAAAACTCTAATGTCCGTCACTCTTGATTATCTCCATTCTGTATTCTAGTCTCAGTCCACCTGGTAATTCGAAAAAAAAAACGAAGACATAAAATCGGTCTTTACATTTAAATAACACTAATTGCAATATACTAATAACATCAGTTTATCGCCATAAGAAAAATCCATTTGAACGAGGATTGCGTAACGAGCAGGGTATCACATTGTGCGAAAAGAAGACATAAGGTATAATCTCAATGTATAATATAAGCGTAAGGGTGCGCAGAAATGGTGTAAGGGAGAGTCTTTGAATGTAAATACGTTGGTAGCGGCGGATAAATAACAAAAAAGTGAAGGAAAAATAAGAAAGATGGCATCGGTGCTGTAGCACTGAGGGGGTAACCCCCCCCCCTCCCCCTCCGCCCAGCCACACAACGAGAAAGCGTAATTACTAAGGGAGGCAGTAACTCAGCACAGATGAACACGTTTGTACCTCAGCAACCCCTCTCCCTCGCATTATCCCGCTGGAACCCCGTTCTCTTTCCTACCCACGTTTCCTGGTCTCCCCCAACACCGCCATCGCTACCCAACCACCCCGACTCGTTATTTCTTTCCCCGATCACCCTCGCCAATATACCCTTCCTTTTCTTTAACCTCACGTCCTATACTCCCTTGGTATCTTGCTATACCTTCTTTCCTTCCTTTGGGTTCTCCTTCTGACTGGCTGGATGGGCCAGCCAGCGGCTCCACTCACACCTTTCATCCCTCAGCCACGACCCCACTTGCCCATTAGAACCGTACATTTTTTAGCCACTGTGTAGGGTAGCAAGCACCATTTCTACGCGTCCAACGAAATAACTTTCGCCAATTCCTTTCAGCAACGCCCGTAACCAGCTCAGCAGTCTCTCTCTAGCTCCTGCGGTACTTCCATATAATTCCATTAATGTCGGAACGATGCCGATTCGTTTCCTCGTTCCTTTGGCCAATCGGCTAACAAGTGCTTGGATCGTACAAGAACTTCGGACCACGTAACATATACCTTCTGGGTACCTTCGTTTTCTTCGCTTCTCGATAAAAGCAGGTAGGTATGAAGTAACTCCTGTATAATTCGAGGGATCTTAATATATTAAAAAAGGGAAATGTTAATTCTACTTACAATTAGATACCATAATTAGGATGTTCCTTATACTTTTCGAGTGTGGTGGCACTCTTGTGAAAAATCGAGCTTAGAAGATAAACCGATAAAATTTCCAAAAATTCTATGTGGAGAGTCATTCGTGAAGTTTTCTCAATGTAAATTTGCTGTGATTCCAACTCAATGTGTAGGAAGCACATAATTTTAAGTAAAGAATTGCCTCTTGACAAAACGGAAGTTTTTTTCGGCAAAATAATTCATAGTCCTAAGTCATACTTCAGTTCCTAATTAGCATGGTAATTAGGGCGGACAGTAATCTTCAAAGCGTTCCTTACGGGCTTGGACTAATAATTTTGCTGGTACACTTGCTTTTTATTATCTTTTTTGAAACGACGCTTTTCGAAATCCGAAAATTTGCCAAGCATCCATAACCTGCAAAAGAAACGGTTGTCCTGGCTGGAATGTTTATACCCAAAGCTGCGAGATTTGGAACGCTGCCATTTGCTCTACATACGTGAACTGCAGTGCCAAGTAGGCATTCGCATTTTGCGGCACACTCCGACTATTTACACTCAGATTGTATTACATGTTCACGAATGAACGTTACGGGGCAATGCCAAGATATTATTTATACGATAGCTTTCGTATGCCGACCGATACGCGACTCGGTATAAACCGTATCAATGTCTGGGATCACTTCATTCTCTTCTTTCGTTTATTCGCTACTTTGGTTAACGTAGGATTTATGAGACACGATAGGATACGATAAGAACCAAATTGGAAAGTAATCATAACCAAGGTCGAGGAAAATTGCGATATTTTTTTTCGATAATAGGAACGCTATTATCACGGTGATCGTATTTTTTGTTACGTTCTGCATAATACATCGCCTAAATGTAGGAGTAATATATTGGATTTTGTTTACAACGGATATTGAAAGTAGTATAAAAGAACCGTAAGAACCAATTTATAATTGATCGAACGTATATAATTTAAAATGGATTCCCATGCAGAATCATTGTGGTACGCGATAACAATAGATAAATTGGTAAATTCAGCAATGGGATTATTCCACGTATTACCCGATTAATTGATCGGTCTTGAATTCCGAAATATTCTGCATTTCCAAACAAGAATGATATTTGATTACGTGAATTATGGTCAGTCGACTGAAATAACTGAAAGCTCATAGTCACCTGCCTTTTTTCTCAAAATTTATTGTATATAAATAAGGTTACCTGTATCGAATAATTAATTTTATTCGCCCGTATAATATATACAAATTTTCATATTATCGCGTAAAATGGATAAATAAGAATCTCGCTACTGGTACTCAAATAATCAATTTTACCAGATATTTTTTGACATTTGTTTCTTCGGCTGATATATGAAAATTCGAACTAACGAAATATTCTCAGTCAAGTTCAATTCGACAAGGTCTCAAAATGCATAGCATTATGAATATCGAGCCGAAAAGGAATCTCGAGATCTAAAAAAGAGCACAAGGTCGCGCAGGGCTGACTCAGCGACGTAATGGAATCAGAGGAGGTTTGGAAAATTTCAATTACTCGCTCGGTAACGCAATATCAGCTAACATAAATATTGCATTGACAGCCCCATAAATAGGGATTCATTGTAAAAACATGTAATGGACAAGAAGGGCGAGGGGAAGTGTAGTGCGTACAGCTTAGGGTTCGAGGGACTGCTGCTTTCCTTTCCATGCTGGGCCAAGTTGTGTACGACCCCCAGGTACCCCAGGGCGCCGTACAGCGGGGAACCACTGCTAAGTGCGGGGAGCCATGGACCAATCAGGAAGCTCCTGTGTCGTGCCGTTAAAACGATCAGGAACCGAAATGGCTTAAAGCCTGTAGTCACGATATTCGCAGGGGTTGGTCCTACTTCGTGGATTGTTCTTGTACCACCCCGCCTTGAAGTCGCCACTGTGTCGAGTGCTATGAGAAACACGTCATACAACTTTCTACTTTCCAGAGAGTAGATACTGTTACCCCCGATACTACATAGTCTCCGCAGCCTTGAAAGTCTCCACTATGAGCCATTGTCCTGCGGCGTGAACCCTGCATTATCCAACACCCCATATCTGTACCTACTACCTATAGGGGAGCAATATCCATTTACCCAGTCCGAAACGTGCCACCAGAGTAATTTATCCTTTCTCTGTGAACAATTTTTTTCCTACCTCACTCTCGTCGCCATTTCACTTCCACAGTTATGATTAGCGTTATCGTTCCTCTTGGACAAAGCACAGAGGGGGTGAAAGTCGAATTAATTTTCCAAAATCGTAAATACTTTTTTTCTCCTTTGTTTTTAACCGGCTTGACAAGACCGGTAAATGACCTTTTACAATGACAAGCGTTACGATAACGCACAAAGTGACGTCATCGTTGTAGAAAATACCCTTTGATCCAAGCGATCTCCCAGACTCGTGTGTGCATGGCAAAAATCCCCTCACGTATCTCAAACACTGGATAGGTCAGGACGTGCAAGTATCTTCTAGTTAAGATCCTCATAAACGAGACTGAAACGTGCATAAAACGAAATTGCTCATAGATTACCTGGGGATTTTCTGAGCGTAGCGTCAAATAGATTCGCCGTGAAGGAACGTCAGCGTGCCCTTTATTGGTTGATCCACTCATCCTCCTGATAGAATCCGGCGCACGAGTCCGATTTCCCCTGTAACCCCCGGTTTATTGGCGGACCCGTTCATCCCTTTGTGAGACCCTATTGTGAGCATTGGTCCACATAAACGAAATTGCCGAGGGGTGATGGAGGGACTGAATACAAAGCGATAGTATTTGGGCGTGACTGCCGCCGATTCGCCATGGCCTTACCCGTTTTCACGCTACAGTTAACGTAAAACTACTTTTTTTCTAGCGCTCTCGCGTCTCCTTTCTCAAATCGCTCCCACCCATTTGCCATCTCTTTTTCTCTTGCTCGCAATCTCTATCCCTGTCTCACAACCATGCATCTCAACCTTGTCTAAGGTCTTCTATCACTCCCGATTCAAGGCTGATACACAAGCTGACCTCACTTTACTGCAAAATATGTGAAATGGGCTACGCAGTCACGCACTCGTATCATTTCTCAACGAAACCTCCTTAAAAGTCACTTCGTGGAACGAAAAAGAATTGAACTCTCTCTATTATTATTTGTCTTAATTATTACTCCAGATTAGATAATGTATCATTAACGAAGCTAGGCATGATACACGAATTGACCGCATGCAGTGAAAATTTTCGATATGAATATATTTCTAAATAAATTCCTAAGAAACTGATAGAATATTTGTGATACGATTTGTAACGTGATAAACTAACATAATAAGGTTAATCATAGTGAACAAGAGAATGGAAGTAATGAAAAGCTTATAAATTATTAATAGATATTTATTTGGCTAAGGCTAAAGTGACTGATGACCAAAATTTTTGTGTGTTATGGTTAAATAGGAAAGTAGATTTTTGACGTATCGTAGACCAAGAATACACATTTTGAGAACCGATAGAAATTATATATTTGTAGAAGCACAAACTTTTTCTTGGATTGGTACCTTCTCAAACAACTATAAATATTTAATAATTGAGTTTAAGTTCATTTGATCTTTTAGGTGGAACACAGAACCTTCGCCTACACATTATAAACAGTGATACGACTTTAGGAATCAGCTAAAAAAAAGCATGGGAAGCTTCGATAAATGTATGATTATCTCCAAGAGTATATACGATGCGGACATTACATAACAGTTATATTATTACATTTGAAATTAGTCCCATCGCTCTAAATAAAGCTCTATCGCGGATACAACAAATTTCCAGCTTAGTCCAACCTGAAGCAGCCTCTCGAACGGTTAAACAAATATTTACAGCATACGAAGCAATGCTTATTTAAGTTCGTTTCTCGCGGCTGTACAGCTCCATTACAAAATGAAAACCACCCAGTATAACAACCGACGTAGATTGTATCAACTGGTTTTCCTGTGATCACAGAACCAAGAAAATGGAAAAATGTTATGAAATTCAGTAACCGAAATTTTTTACCCAAAAAATTAAGTCTTTATAAGCTACATATATCTTTAAAGGATTTTTTACCTTACAAACATCTAACAAAGCCGCAAAGATACGTGAATCAGAATCATCATAGAAATATCTAGCTTCCATGAATAACACAGTGCTCATGAAACACGCATTAGTTTCTACGTGCTTGCGGCTAAAATATCACAAGGAGCAAACGCGATACTGACCTCCTGCGGTTGGTATGGTAAAATCCCAGTGCGTGGGGTAAGAGAAGTTGAACATATTCAGGTAAGTCCATATGGTCCTGAACCACTCATCTTGCTATTGTTATACGCTGAAATTTATCACCGGTGATATGGAACGCATGTTATATATATATTTTACGTAGATTCAGGAAAAGGTTGAGTCACCTTTTCTTTCGAAAGATATGTGATCCAGCAGAAGTAAGAAGATAAGGATTTCATATCAAATATCGATCCTAGAAGTATTCTCGTTGCTCGACTAAATTATTCTTCCTAGGTAAAGAAAGTTCTCTGCCGAAGACAGTATAAATAAATTTCACCGAGAAAATTTTGGATTTACATAAAACATTCTGGTGCGGGAATATACCAAAAGACGTAAGAAAAAATGGAAGATCAGACCGTGAAGTTGTCCGTTTACTGTCGTTTATGTCGTTCGTATATCAATTCCTCGTGGAAACGAGTGGGTAGTACTAGCGGTGGTATACAGCCATAGTCAGAAAATGTCCCTCAGGAGAGTTAAAACATTCCCCTTGTCTGTCCCACGCAATACACCCCGTCTAATGCTGAGTTGCGCCACATTGTTTTCCAGTTTCCTAAATATTCTCAGCATCCACTTTGACTTGGCACATGGCAAGCGAAAGATAAGCCCGGTCAAAGAACACGTAAATTTCATTAAAACGGCGCCCTTACGTATATCGTATGGATATCAGAGGCATCTGAAAACATGATTATTTCTGCGAAAATAATATTTTAAAAATTGTGAAGTCAAACAGTGTGACGTTTACAAGGCGACTCCAGCTACCGATTCAAATAATCTCGCTTTCTGGTTCCCTCGAAGTCGCCACCCTGTTCAGAAGCTACGCTGTCGGCTTGATTTGTACAGTTGCGCCGATCCTCTTAGAAAGATTTGTTATTCTTTAGTTGAGATCGAGCCGCTCGAATCTGCCGTGGAGAAATAGTCTCGACGTACCGAGTTGCCCGATAGAGGAGAGAACCCGACGGAGACGTCTTCTCGGACCTGGAGAGACAGAAAATTGTAGGGCGGGCGGAGGTATAGTTTCAATACGGTTAAGGGCAGGGGAGGAACCCCCTGAACCAAGTTGCGGATGTTGTGCCTAGCTGTCGCCCGATGCTCTGAAGTTACGTACCGATTCGCTAAGAGAACGTTCTGGATGTGTTTTAAAGGGACGACTCGAAGTAAAAGTATAAGAGTTATCCGCCAGAAAGATTTCGACCAATCAGAATGATTAGTTTTCAAATTTGACTATTGTCAGAGCAGCCTGTCTTGGGACACCGATCGAGGTGTCACGAGCTGACTCGCACTCCTGCGCTATCCGTTCATAGTTTTTCTAGCTGTGTTTCGTGTACAGTCTCGAATGTTCTAGCTTCTGTGGTTCTCGCGGTGTTTTCGTTACATCCAGAAAATCCTATCGATTTTCTGTGTGTCTTAGCCCATCCGAGTGCCCCCTGGATACAGTTCTCGGCCTTCACGGATTAGCTGATCCAGCACCGATGAGCACTCCGAATTTATTAATTGGTGAAGGGATTTCGATTTTATAGCTCCTGTTGGTTCTGTAACGTTCTCGATCAAAAATCGATAGGATCCGTTAAGCTACCGTCTCTTCCGATAGGTTCCGCCGTCGGAACTCTCGTTTTGGCGGAGTTGGGACTGTTCCACCCCAACTCCCGGATCATACCGGCTTGTCAGTTCCCGGTGGCACAAAAATTGACTGGCGCCCGTCTGGCTTGCGCATGCATGGACCAAGGGTGGACAGCCGAAGCTGACGTAGGTTAGTTCTTGAAGATAGTTAGCTCTTGGTTTTACGCTTTTGTAGTCGAGTTAAAAAACTACGTTACAACAGTTAAGGTATTTTTGAAGGGCAAGGGTTGAAAAATATTTTATTAGCGAATTAAGAAAAAATCCACGAAATAGTAAAAAAAATAATTAAGCAGGATCGAGGAAGCATTCAGGTAGATCTTTATTAATAAATCATACTTATCTATCTTAGATTTAAGAGCTCCTGGACGGAAATTATTTCTGAAAATTTAGCAGCGTTTGATGAAAAAGTATTAGCAGAAAGCTTTTGGTAAAGTCCTTCAAGTTTCGTCGCTTCTATCGAGAAAAATGAGGTGAGTATCGCTGTATCATCCAGAGTCCAACGTGCAGCGGATGCAGCAGCACAAGCTTAACTGCACTCTCGTATTTTACCCTTAACCGCTGAAAGGGACTTTTTAACCATTCTCGTTACCCTATATCCAAACGTTATAGCGTATATACTCAACGACTATATAGCTATTCGCCATAACACAAATTATGAGAAATGCCCCAACTTGCCATAATTGGCAACGTGACTTTATATTGTTCTTATGGTTAGGCAATAAAGATTTTAAATGATCTATAAATGCTGCTCCTAATCCCAACAAATATCGTCCAGTCCTTCTCAGCTTTCCTTTCTCTTCTCGCAATGCTTTCTTTTAACTTACATATACTGCAGTACACTTAAACCGTATACCATACATATGTATATACCGTAGAGATATACTACAGTATATATGTCTCTTTTTGCCAGACCCTTAAACCGCCGCCATGCCAGCTACCGTTCTTCGCTACATTTAAATAATTACAATCCCGACGTCGTTTAGCCCCGATAATTTATAGGTGCAATTCGCGACGCCGGCTAAAGCGTCTGCCTGCCCGTGGCGAATTCCTATAGCGTCGATACGGTTGCGCCGCGACGCACTATCCTGCCGATTCATTCACCCCACTGTGCTTCTCGTCAAATCGCTCGTGTGGGGTAAGCTTAAGCTCCCGCCAGTGCTTACAATCCCGTGTGCTTTTCGCTCCCGTAGTTCGCTTGTTATGATTGTACGAGGGTACGAGCGGCTTGTTTCAACCCCTAGGTCGACATCGGCACAGCCACCATATCCCGCGCCTCGGTGCTTGCCATTCTGCCACACAATTCGACGCTGGCAAACGTCGCTCGAGCGGCACCACGCGTCGCGACATCGAAATCAGTCTCCAGGGAATAATAGGGTGGGTGGGTGGGGGGCGGGGGGATGGTTATGTTTCAATAAATTCGACTACCTCTACGCGGTGCAAATTAAACGAGTCTCTCGAGCCAATCGCTACACGATACAATTTTGACAAAAGGCCTCGTGAACGATTTCATAGGAGTTTTTTTTTCAGCTGAATGTTTTTCACAGCCAAATAATTTGTTTTGCAAGGCTACGCTACTCTTCTTCGAATTGCGCTTTTATTTAGGTTCATTGGCGCAGTAAAGTAATACCTATTATTTTTCAAAATTCGTCGGCTGTGAATGTTCATAATATTTTTTAATAATAATAATTGGTTTTGTCTAGGTATTATACGTATACCTACGTTTACGTCATTTAATTCTCTCTGCACGCCTGGAGCGACTGTCGTGTTCATAGATGAAACTCACTACCCCCTTCTCGGCACCACTTTGACAAAGGGGAGTATTGTGTTTCAGAGAGTAACGTGTATCAATCTCTTGGGACAGATCTTTCAGCGCATTTTGCCTCGGCACCAGGTCATATTAAGGATACGCGTATCTGCCTGTCATGAGCATGATGGTGCATCCGTTATGTTATTTTATGGTACGTCGAGCAAATTACGTTTTTGCAAAATTTCGATGTCGACATTGACAAAGAGACTGGGGAGGACGGTCTTGGCACAGTATGACCTACGCTTGTATGCAGTAACGTTGCATTGTAATGTTCACTCTGTACGAGCTATTATAAAGTGTATTACTTTAAAAAAGAGGAAATTAAAATTCTTCTATTTAGGTTCATAATTAAATTTTGTTGCACACAGTAATCAGATAAAATATGGTTTTTTAGTAATAAATTTGTCTCATATGATGTTAATAGAATACAGGAGATATAAGCATTGTTGTACTAATATAAAATCTACTTTTTAATTTGGGAATTTGTGCTTGTATAATGTAATAGGGTTTTGTCAAATTAATGCTCATATCTGCTTAGCCTTTTTCACAAAACTGATCATACTCAAGGAATAGAAAAACATTTACAATTTTTTCACATTCATTTTTCTACCGACGGGAAGACATCGACTTTTGACAAACTGTCAGTAAAAACTAATAGACTAAAAGAACATGTCTGAAAGATACACGTGGTTGATTTACTGTCTTGTATGCTTTTCCAAATTGATTTAGCGAAACGATGTTTGTCCAAATGTCAATCAATTTAACGTTCTACTTAATAATTCTAAACGATTCCTTGGAAAACGGTCTAGCCAGTGGAGTCACTGTCCGCCTCCACCGAAATAAATTATTCCACGGGCTCCAAATGAAATGGCAAAAGAAAAAGGCATATTTAACGTGAAACGAAGAATTTCGCAAGAAAAGAAGTTTTAAAAAATTTAAACTAGTACAAAGACTACGTTTGAAGTACGGATAGTACCTGAAAGTAGGTATTACGTTAAAGTAAGTAAGCTACCGGTATTAGACGATTAAACGGACTTTGAAAGGTGGCCTACCTTTACCAACCACAGGATGATTGTTGGCTAGGGCACGCTGAGCAAGGGGAGGCTCCTTGAAAATAAAATCCAAAATTTAAGAGAGATCGTAAGATTCTCGTCTCAAGGGTCCAGCGGGCACTCCAGCCGTTTTCTTACCTGGGGCGGAGTCGGGGTTCTGCAAAATCCAGGAAAAACGGTAAAGGATGGGCCTAAGCCTGTGAAACCCGTGACGAAGTACCGAAAATATTGACGAGCCCGAAAAAGCCCCTAGAGCCTGACCGCAGGAACGCCAGGCATATGACTCTTTTTACAGAAAGCAACAGTCACGTTTGCTTATGAGCGGAGATAGCGTCGGGTAAACACGAAAACTAATCTCCTGAGGGAATAGCTCCCTTCTGTCATTATTCTTCATATAATCTTTCGGAAATTGTATTGTTTGAGATCCCGGGGACTTATTATAGTTGACTGACCAAAAGTTGCTGACGCACTGGCTTTAATCTGCGTTTCTCTCGAGCTCGATAAAATCCCACACTCCTAAAATGATGGTCACAGGTATATGGATGGACACCCTTAAAATACAAAAGAGTATACTTTTTCACAAAATGCTTTTTCCTGCCATCGGACGGAATATGACGAATATTCCATGAGCTTTCCTTGGAATGTTTCATACGGACCCAGAAAATATAACCACATATTGGTCGTTTGAATTTAATGGTTTCTGGCTGAATTAGGCAAAAAATCGGGTTTTCTCTTCTATCATTTTTATTTGGAAGGAAATGCAAACGTTAAGTTAACGTTAAAGAGAATTCGATCGGAATGTCTTTTGGTCACATGGGACATAGACTCAACATTTTCATTAGCTTTCGACTCTGCGGTCTTGCTTGGTGGGCAAAGGGCGGGAAAGCCATTATTTATAACTGAGAGGGCTGGCCAGACTTCTATTCCGGTCAGGCTGGTGGGTACTCTGGGGTTGATGTTGAATTTAAGCAATCTCGTTTTTTACCAAGCACCACCGTACTCAGGGGTGTTTTGGTCTGGCAAGCACGCCTGCAAGTCGACTTCTCGACTCGATTCTCAATCGAACCGTGCAAATTCTCTTGAAGCACTTACAAATTTTCATGATAATGCAATTCCCTTGCAGCTTTAATGTGGTTTAACGCACAAAACCAAACGTCATTATTTCCAGTGCTGGAATGACAATTTAAAATAATTTTCGCAAACACTGGCTGGAAGAGCTTTTGAAATATTGTTTTAATGAGAAGAGGGAGGATATTCCTATTGGAGAATCAAGCGTCATGATAATTGAATTTTCATACTTCCACACAATATATTAGGTCTACAAATGAATTATCGGCCTTTTTTTGCATAATTTTGATGTTTGTTTAAAAAGAAAAAGAATTACCTAACCTACAAAATAATCCCCATTAATTTCTACATATTTCCGTCATCTCTCTGGCAACTATCGAATCTCGCTTCGGAAGAAAGGTGGTTTTTTTCTGAAGATTGAAATTTAAATCCTTAAACCTCTTTTTACACGTACTATAAGACACAGCATTTTCACCACAGGTGAAACAACACATTTCCTTAGCCCCTACTGTGTTTTTCTTCTTCAGTTGGAATATTAATAGGAGGCAATGCTTAAAATGTTGCTTTTTTGAATGACATCGCTTTCGCTACTATTTTTTAATGTTATATCAAGAACATTGTCAACTATTGTACCTCACTTGAAAGCTTAAGAATGGTGCTTTAAAGATACCCTACGGCGGGGAAATAATTTAAATTTGAATAGGTGCCGTGATTTATTAAATTTTGGGATCATGAATTAATATGTAAACCTAATACTTTTCCTTATTATCTAATTGTTAACTTTTTTAGATTTTTTATTCTCAAATTATATTTAGCTCCTGAGATACCTGCATACATTTTTAACTGGATCCTATCTCTTACGTATATCGAAACTTTTATCGATGGAAACTCCAAGGGAATATAGAAATTTATTAAAGTGCACTCAGTATCCTGCTTCGATCCATACTTTTTTTTTTAGTTTATCCTGCGGGAAATCCAGGACCCTCGCTAGACAAACTTACATGGAGTCCTTTCCTCGGGTAGGCCTAAGAGCATTACTCATCGATCTGCATGGAGGGATATTTCAGAGCGAGACACCCCTAAACGCCCTTAATAATATAAGCTTATACAAAGGAGCTCTAGGGAGTCTGAATGCATACAAAAATTTGTCCCCACTCCCGTACGTAAACGTCATTGCAATTTAAAAATCATGCAAACGACCATTTTATTATACCAACGGTACGGCAATACCCATCTGCAATAAACAAAATATCATAATTCAATCTCAATAAATTAGTAACGCACAATAAACTAAACGCGAGTCAGTAGATAATTAAGAACTCTATTGTCGGAGAAAAATAATCTGTAGAATATCATTTTACTGAGAAGTGCTGAAACGTTTCAGATAAATGAAATGGTACGATAATGAAAGAAAGCCACTCCAATTAATGTCGGAGTACTGATTTTTCAATCGAAACGAAAGAAGACTCGTCGACTTTTCAGAGATTGTACTACCATATTCACAAAAGTGAAACAAGTTATCTCAATCGTGAAAATTATCAAGTAAAACAATATACCTGCAGTTGGCTCTTTTATAGTAAAGAAAACTCCGACGTATTCGGAGTAATAAAGTGTTTGGATCCTCTTAGCATCCAATCCATTAATTACCATTTCTTTAAATCTAAGACTTTGTTTTACGACAAGTTATCCAAGATATTGTTAATGCAAAACACATATTAGATTATCTATATAAAAACATAAACTGTGACGTGAAATAGTTTTGTCAGATACTAGTCAATTTAGAAAAGAAGAAAATATATGTATTATATATCTATAAAATTAAAAGAATTTCAAATATATAAATTTTAAC
This sequence comes from Trachelus tabidus, assembly GCA_030142655.1. NCBI lineage: Eukaryota > Metazoa > Arthropoda > Insecta > Hymenoptera > Cephidae > Trachelus > Trachelus tabidus. The sequence goes on along the minus strand of JARQTI010000313.1, from coordinate 56,893 downwards.
GTTCCGACATATTGTACGTAACGATATCAATGAATAATTCGTATAGCACCTCAGTTTGCAAATATGAACCTATACGTCAATTTAATTAATTTTATTTTTTAGACAGGGACCTTTAGTCCCAAAACTCTCCACGCGTTAAAGTTTGACTCACTGCTTTTAAAGGGGAAACAATTTTTAAACGCACAAATTGTACAGTATGCTTCGTGCATGGTACACCGTATGTATCCATATACATATATATATATACAGATAATGAATGCATTGTATCTCTGTATCAATGGATGTATCGGTTAATCGTCCGTTAAATGGCGAGCATTTGACGCACACAATATGAGGATGCGTCGTACGCTTTAAAGGGGTCGAACACATGGCGTCTGTTACCTAGCCGAAGGTATACCGCGTAAATTTGAATTAACGTCATGAAATTTCGCAGGTGCTTTGTTATAAATTATTCGCAAGAAGCGGCTGTACCAATCGAATTATAAAGTTGAACGTTTCCAAACTTACTACTTCGCCGTCGGGCCAACTCTCTCTGTTGCAAGGAGGCATTACTCGGATTTAAAAGTTTAAGAAAGTCGATCCGTCGATACCCAGCTAGTCTACCTATATCTTTGTTATGCCTCGAAAGTTCCGTGCTGGCACCAGCTTGTACCTTCATCTCCCAGCAATCACTGTAAGTAATGACACGACCCACGCCAATGGAGAGTAACCTCCATTTTATCCCTTTCGTTCAAGCTTTCAGGCCATCTTCAAAAAATTCCATGTAGACGTCATCGCGAGAGTGCCTGTGACTTTTAAATAACTCGTGCGCATATCAGTAGTTCACTGTCTATCACGCGAGTGAAGCAAATGACGTGGCAGCAACGATGCACGGTAAACGTTAACGATAGCCAATGACACGATGTCTTCATAGAACAGAGAAAGGGAGTAAAGCACCAAGCCGTTAGTGATGTTTATGCGACTGGTGCGATCCCAATAATGGCTGCGGTTTAAAATTACGTTATCTGCTCGGCCGAGACTGACCAAAATTCCAGCGAGCCCATAAATGCGGGGGTTAAGTACGAGGATGGGTTCGTTGCCGCAGGGGTTCTTCTTGCCTGAACACATCTTACCTAACCTTAACTTGGCTTAAGTTGGCTGCTCCGCACTCGGAGACACCAGGACTCTTGCTCCCACAATGCCCAACTGACCTGGCCATACAGCCCGTCGTTATTAAACCTAAATCATTTGCGTCGGCTAGCTGCCATAACTCACTGCACCGTGAAATATGGCCGCGGTTCAAATTGTTGCCCACAGCCCTCACACCGTCATTCAGCTAGGCCACTTCTGCATCATCTCCTTCCCAGACGACTCTTCAAAATGATGTTGATTTACTGCACGTCCGAATTTATGCTTGAGTTTTGCTCCGTTCCGTTCCGCGACACGACTTCTACAACTTCCTTTATTTTTACTCCTGCACGACATGAGGTCCGAAACTCCGGAGCGCCCCGGGATCCGCTTAATTTCCTATGCAGACTCTCAGAATTTTAATCAGCTTACAGAATGTAGTCTACTTAAATGGCTACCACGAAACGGAGCTATAGAAATCTCGAGGAATTTTTCAAAGGTCATATAAACTTTTATAGTTTCGGAATTATGTCTTTCACGGTTTTGTTTTACTTTATGCTCTCTGGTTATCTGTGTTTCAAGATCTTCTTATCGTAGATCAGAATCAATAACATGGGTGGTTGATGATATTTTTCTTTTACGTAATACTAGAGAAGTGGCGGACAGAGAATGCAAAATTAATGCTCGTGAATATTTTTGATAAATGGCCAACACTGTTTGTCCAATGTGCACTAATGGATAGAAAAAGAAACATCGGCCGATCATCTTTGTCATTAATCATTCTTAACTCTAATAGACCTATTGGTAAATGAGATAATATATTTTTTGTTGCCTACAATGGCGTCACTATACTTCGACGCAAGTTTCTCATGCTTAAAAAAAATACCTGCAATAAATAAAATAAACATTATTAAAAACAAGGGACTCCAATCCCAAATCTTCTCGTAGTATAAATTTCCTCTGTCGCTCCAGTCACCGTAATTGAGCCATATTCAAATAAGCAATTAACGAAGCATCCATAAATAACCAAAGCGCAGCAGCAGCCTTCGTATATGCCTACGAGAAGAACTGTGGGAAGACACATTTTAAGCATGAAAATCAAGTAAAACGACGACATCGAAATTAGAACCTTTCACCAAATGAAAAGTATTGTTTACACATGCGAAAGAGTAGGAGAGTGGCATTTCGTGTAGGGACGGTATCGAACAAGAAGAAACAATCGTATGGTTCTTTGGGATAAGTTATTCCAGAAGCTGTGTGGAGCGTCTGCCCTTTTGAAAAGAGCACAATGGAGTTAACCATTGAGGCGGTCGCAGTGGGAGGACATTTTGGTCACAACTTTAGACTAATGTAAAGGAACCATTTAAGTTCCTAGGCCTCTGGGAGGTCCGCTTCGACGTTTCCTCTCTTGCGTCGAGCTATTTGTGGCAGTCATACATCATGCTTTTCACAATTCACAGGCCCAAAAACCCGTGAAAATTCTACGTCTGTCTCAACCAGGGCACAGTGAGGCTGCACGGGATCTACGGCGGAAGCGCAAGCTACTTATCCTTTGGGGTGGCAACGATGCACTCCTGTAAATCTCGTGAAAAATTCTAAACCATAAAACTGACAAGTCTTGCTACTTCCTCCTATTTCTTTCCTTTATTTTTTATACTGCACTCTATACATTCAAAAATTCATTCTCTGCTATATCACATTTCACGGTGTCCACTTCCGGCTGCTTTAATTTAACAGAGAAACCATGGAGAATATGATATAAACACGCGTCTAGTGTAATATACATATGTACATATATCGTGTCCCCCTAAAGAGATACATTTTAGGACATAGGAGTAATAGAAAGCAGTAACTCTGGGAACATTTGATCCTGAATTGTAAATTAATCTGCAAAGGTTGATACTTGAAAGCACGGGATTCTGGATGACAGAATTCAAGGGTGGATCCTAAATCGTGTAGGGTAAGGGTTTTCCGGGTATCACGTGTCGGCCCTGAGACTTATTGTCTTGCTGTCAGACTCGTGCAAATATTGCCATCGTCGCTGCTGACAAACATAGATATACTAGTAGTTGAAAATGCCGCATTGATATAGACCAAAGGAAAACACGTAGATGAGGCGTAGTACAATGTACGTAGTTATGAGTTCTTGTATAACAAGAGGACAATACTTTTCACGTGTGTCATTCCTTTGAGGACTATCTACCAGTTATTGAAGCAGCTTCGTACAAGGATCAACAAATCCTACCGAAGGAAAGAGCTCTCGCAAAGGTGAAGTGTTCGGCCAAAAATTATTTCATATACGTCGTAGCTAAATATTTGATATTCATGAAAATGACAGTCGCGATAATGATTGAAATGTTACGTTTCGGCAATATTTCTTGGACTATGTACCGTATAGTATGAGAAAGGAAAAAAGGAGTGAAAGTAGACCGAAACGATGATGAAAAATGTATGATGTTGAAATTATAGGTTTTTTATATTTCAAATTGATTAGATGGTATCTGCCGTGCTATGTCGTGTCGGGCCGACGTAGGTCCTACGTTATTGTTGCTAAGCTGTATCGTGGGTAAAAAAAGTAGGCTTACATGATCGACGTTTATTCTTTTCTTTTTTATTCGTACTTTTTGCAACGGTACACGATGCATCGTCTTTCCTGCGAAATTTCTGGATTATGCAAAGAGTGTCCCCCTATCGGTCGATCCAATGTATGCAACGTACGCGACATGAATAATCAAATCGGTGAAGATATCCGTGAAAGATACGTGCCGCTAGCCGTCATTTATTTCTCGTAGAAAAATAATGGTTCTTAATAATAAAATTTGCTTTTTTTTCATGACAATATTTATTTTGGCTTCGAGCGAGAGAGGTAATTTTGAAAACGCTAAAAAATAATTTTGAACAGTCATTTTTCTGATGATTTTTTTTTTAATATTCTAAACTCATCACATGTATAATGTTATCAGGTGAATCAATATTTATCTTTGAGATTTTGCTGGTTCAATATCAACGATAATCAATAGTCCATCTCGAAGTTTCACGAATGAAATCTGATAATTTTCGCAAGGAGAGCCATATTGCATGTATACTTTACATTAATTGAATTGGTATTTCCATCTGATGCACTTGGTAACATTACTCTCCTGCGATATAGTCTGACATTACCGTTCGTGACAGGTTTCAAAGTAACATGAAACTCATCTAATCGTTTACTACTAGGTACCAACCCCTTTTACTACCCCGTACGCTATGGTAATGAAGACGATGGCGAATCGAGAATTCAAATTTTCAAACCTTATGGACTAATCTGTTCCTCGTATTATTTTCAGATGTACAATTATAAACGTGAACCATGAGCCAATTATAATTGAAATCTTATGAATAGAAAACAATAACTGTTTCGCAAATAAATAATTCCGCGTGAACTACGAAGAGTAAGGATTTCTTACAATTTCCATTTTATCCGCATTTATACGTTTTCCATGTAAATTATAAAATCGATACTTAATTTATCATTTATTTATACTGATAAACAACCACTCAGGATTTTCGGTGATTTGTTGAGGAAATAGAAAAAAGCGGCAATACAGCCATAAGATATTTTTTTCGTACCAGGAAGGGTTACCAGAGGGAGTGATTTATTGACTTCAATTTTTACGGGTATAAGGGAATAGTCGGAAGGCAGTAGGGATTCGTATTTCTGCTGGGTTAGGTAAAAACGACTTTCAAATACGTTTGCAGCCTTCAGGTTGTTCCGACACAGGCAAGTAAAAAGTTCCAACCTTTTCAAGTTAAAAAAAGCGGCCAGAAAACTTTCACGAAATTGAAACCTCTACTGCCGGATATTGCGTAGATAGCAATCGTCTCATGTTTTTTCATTAAATTCATTAAAAAAAAAACTATCGATCCATAACACTTTTGTTGCTTTTCGATATCTTTCACAAGTTATCAAAAAGCGATAAGATTTTTCAAAAATTTATTCGCCACCTCTATTCCAAGATCGAAGCGTTCCACAATAACATAAGCAAAAGAAAAATACTTCACCGATCATTATTTACCAAACCCTAAAGACCTTCGTATAATCGATAAATCAAACTCGACAAAGCATTGGCCATCGGACAACAGTTTTCTTCTCAAACTTATTTTTAACCAGAGTCTTTCCGGTCTACAGATCCAAGAATTTCCCTTTGACACTCACCACAGGGAGTTTTTGCACTGACACAGACGCAGCCCTTAAAAGTCACTACATCCTCTTCCTTTTCACAGGCCAGTCCCTATAAAGATTCAGATAGGCGATCTATCTCTGAATTATATATACATTCACGATCCTTAATAACAGACTGAGAAGTCATCGAAGCAATTTGCATTATCATGCAGTGAAAGTTAAAGAAATCCTGTTACACGCATTAATAATATAGAAAGGCACGAAGGATGTTGCTTCTAGGAAATTTTATCCAGTGCACAATTTCCCCTTACATCATTCCAGTTACGCAGCAGCAATATAGATACAAGTATGTATACCTATAGATGCACATAGTACACTGGGTGACATTTCAATAAGCGCGTTACGTAATAAGGTCAATGCGTCATCACGCCCGGACGTCGAGTGCCATTTAAACAATCGAGCCCCGTCTAAATGTCTTGCATATCGCGTTTAACAGGGTTGAACGCTAAATGTTAGCAGAGCCACCTCACGATAAAAAGACTGTCTGTTCCGTGTCGACCCGGAGCTTAAAATCCAACAAAAACATATTGTCAAATCAAACCGAAAGTGATAAAGACATTGCTAGATCATCCCTTAGTATAGTAAACGGGTCAAAGTTCACCTGTATACATACAAATAGGGATTTCAGCTAGATAAAGTTATGTCATCCAGTGTACGTGGATCCTAGCGATTTATTTCATCAGGATGAATAAGGCGTTACGTGCCAATGGCGTAAACTCATATAAATTCTAACCTCGACGTCAAATAACTCCGATAGATTCATGCCGCAGGCGCGCGGCCATCCCCCATCTCTATTCTATGGAAGATTCGTGCGTTAAAACGCATCGTTTTCTGTCGTTCCTCTCTTTTTTTTTCTTTCTTTGCTTCTCTTCCTCCAGTGGTTTCTTCCAGCTACTCTTCTCGCCCTTTCACACCGTCGATATCACCCATCTTGGCTCTCGCTCCCACTCGCGTATATAAAAATGGCTTTCACACGTTAGCCTGCGGGGTGAATGATGCGTGGAGGCAAAAATATATTAACGGAAAAGTGAGACCTCCTACGGCGTGTGACCTGCGGGAACCGAAAAGCCAATTTCTTTGGCATTGTGCGTAAATACTGAATCATCGAACCGTGGAGCCACGTCTCAACGTAGTATTTAACGGCTTTTAAGAAAAGCCAGAACCCTTATTCGAGTGCCACGGTGAAAGAGAATGGAACCCGCTCATTTTTCATTTCTAACTTTTCCAATTTAATTTCGTGCGGCAATAAAGTTCCAAGGATTCCCTCGTGGACGAAGCCGAAGCTCACTCATACGTTCTATCGCATTTCCACAAGTGCAATAGTTACTCCAAAAATTATCACGGTCGTCAGTTGTGTTTTGCTTCCATATTGAATTTATGTACTTTCGGAAAAATTCGAATACTCCATCTCGATCGAATAACTTTATCGACACAGTAAAACGTGACCCAGTAAAACGAAAGCACGTATGAAGTTTCATTACTACACTATGTCGTAGTGCATTAATTGACAATTTATCAGGGCATAATTATCTACATAATAAACGGGATATATATATAGTATATCAGACTTTACCTTGACGTATGCTAAGTAGGATACTGTCACGTTTAGTTACCAGCTGCGAGATATCTTGACAGTTGTACGATGTACCTAAACATGGCTACCTTCACCTATCTCTCCCATCCGCAGTGTAGTAACGCGAGAAGACGTAAAGGCAGGTATCTAAATATTTTTTTTGAAATAGGAGATGCCAGTCGAATTACAAGAGGCCAAGGATCTCCAGCCGTGAGTGTTTCCTGCCAGAATCTCAACAGCTTCATTCAACATAGTAAAATTGGTGAAAACTATATTGGCCTATGTCCCTCGTCTCTTCCTTTACTACCACCCTAACAAACGACAATGCATCAATATTCCTAGGCCACGTATTTCAAATATTTTCGTAATAATGTTCATCGCGTATGGCCGCCAGTGACGTGAACAACAACGGATATGTCTCAATGTTTTGCCGGCTCCTTCAGCTGTCCCATTGTGTATCCTAAATTGACAATAGCCCGGTTCAAATAACGTCTTACTAAAGGCATACCTATGAAAGGGGATTCCACCGCGGAGGTCCTATTCCTCAGCAATTCCAAAGGTTTCCTTTTTGGGGACACTTATGACCACGTGGCTCGGGTTTGCTCTTTTGTGGCCCATTTTCTTTCTTCTTCCTTTTTCTCTCTTTTCTTTTTTTTTCCAGGCTTGGGAGATCCCCTTCGCCATGCAAGATGGATACCTTCCTCAAACTACGTGTCGAGAGAGAGGAGCGAGTTGGAAAAGTTCTCGTGTGCACCCTTAGCGGACCAAGATTTGCAAACGACAAAACTCAACGCGAGTGGATGACGCGACGAGTGAAAATTTTTTGGAAAAAAGGGATATTGAGGATAAAAAAAATTTTGGGTCACTGTGAATTTATTCTGGAATATACGTGGATGGCGAATGACGTGCTCAACCACTCGGTAACCCTTAGTACGATGAATCCATAGTTAATGTATTATGGAGACGGACGAGGTTGCTAGAGCTTAACTATTTAATGATCAACGACTAAATGACGGAACATTCGATATTAGACTGTCAGCCTTTATTCACCAAGAGTTAACATGGTAATTGCGCCAGTGTTTTCTGACTCTGGTAATGAGCGCTGAAAATTTGATGGACATCTTGACTGCTACGGAAATGCTCAATCTAAAACGGTGGAATTAATTTTTATAATTTTCTTCATTATACTGTTTAAACTTACTGAACATGGACTTTCTATCAACATGTGTTCAAAATTATAATTAGTATTGTTCTGTCTGATGTGAGACACTCTGACATTTTGAAACGTTTCCTAAACTCCCTCCTATTTGCTCGAGAAATCCTCTTCAATTCCAATGATATGTCAACACCCACATATCAATTTATGCACGTATGCTCATACTTGCTTGTATTATTTAACTGTAGAGAATGTAGGAACATGTGTAAAAGGGATGTTGCTAGTTAATGAGACTAATTAGCAGTACTTCAAAGAGACGTAACTAATGACTTAATTATAGATGAGAGAATGAAAATCAATTAATTAATCGAAACATGAAAGTGCGGACTACACGAAGGATTGGATAGTACAAAATTGGGTGAAAGGGATGAAATTCGGTAAAATTTAAATAATCAAAACTCATGAGAGACGTTGATAAGCGTATGGGAATTCGATGCGGTATAATTTATATAATCGATACTTCCGACGAATGTACTGTAAACCTTACGTGACAGACATAACGCGTTATACGGGGGGAAAAAATTAGATGGAATCTGTAAACATATTGAAATTAAAATATTACGTGTGTTCGAATGAAGATAGTCACTCTGTTAATAGATTCATTAAAGTGCTTGATTATTAGTATTAGATAAATAGGAATCACACAAAGTTCATTTAAATAGCTATAAAAGTAAAAGCCGTATACAAATTTATAGGTCAAAAGGGATTATTTAATAAGAGATTCTGGTTGAATCTCCTTTTTGCAATATTTGAGATGACCCTCTTGAAACTGCTTTTCAACATTGTTTTTTAAGTACAATTTAGAACCAAAGAGAGATTTAATTACAGGCATATTTCGAAGAAAAATAAGAATACCGAGAAACATGCATATTTTTTAATCTTTTTTCACCAGACATTGTAAACAATGTTATTACTTGGCCATCGTTTTAATGGGTAGAAATTATATAATTTTGAAAATAATGAGAAACATTTTTCGTTTTAATTTAAATTCTTTTTCGGTCTGTTAGGCTGTCAAAAAAAATTTCACGAATTCTGAAGAAACGTTATTACATTTACAATTCGATAAAACATTAAAACCCTAAAAATGACGTATTTCTATATATAATACATTTTCGATGTATTGACTAGAAAAATATTTTCTTGTTAAAATTCGATATAAGAAATATACACTCTAATGAAATCCTTCGTAAGTTCCTAAAATTATACTGACACTCTATACGAATATGGTTTTGTATTTTTTTTTATCCCACAAGGGAAATCGTATGTGGAGAAGCAATGAAAGGAACAGCCCACGCAACGAAAATTAATCGATGAAATGTGTCGGTAATATTAGGGAGAACGAGTTAAACAGATGGGGCCACCTTTCTGGCAGGTCAAGAGTCGAGCAGTAGATTCGATTAATCTTCAGAAAGTAATAATTCTAGCATGTGGTGGCATTCGAGGAAAAATCTCTTGTAGCAAAAAATAAACGTTATTGATAGTAAACGGCGAAGATGAAGAGCTTAAAACCGTAGAAACATAGTTTTTAATAGGTTGATGTATAAGAAAAAACGATTTACTTTAATAATGCTCTGATTTTTAAACTCCGACACTTAACCCATTTTCGTTTTCTATATCCAAGAGAAAACCTGCTTTCATTATGCATATTTTCATTGCTTTCCACGTAGTTACCCATATATACCATATACCCGTGGACCATTCATAAGAGCGGCGAAATTCTATAACGTCTACAGATTAATAAAATAAACGCAAACTTGACGAAACGAATTCGCAAGACCTAAAAATTCTCCTGGAATTCTATAACATCAAAAAATATATATATGAGTATATGTATGTATTATATTAAATAATGTATAAAATTCGCAATTCAATACATTTAAACTTTTCATATAATTAAATCGTGGGAGTGATCATAAAAAAAAATTGAATTTTTTCACTTTCAACATTAAAATGTTCGTTTAAGCATTGTTAAGATATTGGTAATATTTGATATTATTGGCAGTTAATATTGTACGGCTTTGCTTGATTACCCCTCGTGTTTGAGGCGAAATTGTAGCCAGTCGAGGGTCGCGTGTATAATTATGATCCCGTATACAAAGTTTGGTGACAGAGTAACCTAGAATCCCTTAGAAAACCCTCACGGCTACAAAGGGTCCCGAATACGAGGACAACGGTATGTTCGTTCCCCTAATTCTCCATGCGAGCAACTACAACCTAACACCTACCTACCTTTTTGTTACGACAGCGTTGACGCAATGTCGCTTTTCCACTTTAAAATAAACCCCCATATCACTTCCGTTGAGGAAGGATAAGGGGATATTCAAGTTAATGCTTTATGCTGTCCTTAAGCTTGCAAAAATATGTTTAATCCTTTTGAGAAGATTATACTTGAAACTGACGGTAAGAATTTTTCAGTTATATAACAATTTTTGTTACCTACCAAATTTGTAATAAAGAACTAAATAAAGTCTAACGTCATAATAACAGTCTGTTAATAATAATAAAATTTGTGATTTCGTTCCTAATTATTTACTTATTTTATACGCCAAATATGTCAACGCCAGATGCTGTTCCCATTAGATGCTTATTTTTTTATTGTACTCATATAAATTTTAAAGCAAGATCCTTTTTCGAGCCCGATATTAAAATTCTATTACTAATGAGGTTAAATGGAATTGTAGGGAAAAGTTCAATCAGTTGAAAAGATGGTTATCGATCGATTCGAATAAATCGATATAATCGTGTATATGTAATATGAGATATTCTTTGTTAAGTAAGCACTCTTATTCTCGGTGTCTGCAGAGAGCGATTACGAGTAATTAGATATTGACAGAAATAGGACAAAGAGGATAAAGAAAAGTTCGATACTGAGTAATCGCGATTATTTTTCAATTAAATCATTTAAGAAAAAAAATCCACCTTTTATTTTCTAAATTCATTGAATGCAAATAATTAATTTACCTTTTTACGCCCACATTGCTCCAGTTGACGATAGCACAGCTACCTAACCAGTACTTCGGATTAACAATGTTAGTGTACAACTTAGAAATTTATTGTTACGAAATTGAACCAATATAAATCAATTCAGCGATTCATAAAATCCTGAAACACTTATACAGAAGATTTAAAAAAGAGAAACTGAATCAAGTAAAAATTTCTTTTTATACCTTTATTATACCTTTATTTAAAACCGATTATTATATAATTAAAATATAATTCCATATCGAAAGACATTTCGAAATGGAATTACATTCATTCGCGTAACTAAAAAATCTCATCTACTGAAATCCATAGTAAACACGATGTATAGTAAAATACCATGTTTGCTAAACGTATTCATAAGTTTTAGCAACCAGTAAGAGAGAGACAGTGAGAAGAGAAGGGACGGTCATTTTGTGGTGGTGCACAATGTTGGTTCCGGCAGGGCTTAGACCCGCGGACAAGTACTTAATTAAGCGAATAACATATATCGCGCTGACGCCCAACGCCCTCAACTTCCGTTTGAGAATAACATCGCTGAGGCGGACCACGTCCCAGTCCCGGTGCCGGTGCCGTTTCTGGCTCCCACGGACACACCCTTGCCTGCTGCTCAACTCGCCTAAGATCCTCTGTTCTCCTATTCTGCTCTGCTCCTCTACTCCACTTAAATCTAACCTCAGCCTTGTGTATTCTCCGAGCCAACTAATAGAGACCACGTTTAGATGGGAAAGGCTCCATTAACAATGCACCATATCCAACGATTCATTTCGTAATGACATAAATAACAGCGTGCACCCATGTATATAAATATATTTACAGTCCGTGCTCATGGACGAATTACAGAATAACTTCGTGATTGCGATGTACGTGTATCATTATAAAATTCCTGATAAACCGGTAGGACAGGATTGATCGAGAGTACCTATTTCTAGATTTTAAATCCCCAAGAATCGAGAACAGGTTGTCACGGCAAAACGGAAAGGATGTCATTATCGATCACGTATAGTAAACTCTAATTGTACTATTTTCAAAAGAAATAAATAAATAAGCAGGAAACGTATTTAGAATAGAGCGGGAAAATTAAAACGACAATTTCATATTAAAAAAATAATTAAGTAACGTTGTGACCAACAAATAATTGACAAGTACTCTACATCTGTCATATAAGATTATAAGTTTTTGATAAACCGACAGGACGAAGATTGATTAATATTATTACAAAGAATAGGACCAGATCGTTACGACGAATCTATAGCCAGATAGAAAAGGTCCCGTATTCCCATCGATCATCTGATATATAAACTACTTTATTCGAACACTTCGAATCTGTAACTGACTTGCCAAAGGACGAATCCAAGTACATATATGTATACTTATATAATGCCTTACAAGTAGAAGCCAAGTCCATTCGTATTCATACCTAACTCACCAGTCTCTGTACAGTTATACAGTCCATTCAAGCATACATATACCAGTCCAATCGATTTGAAGTATGACAATTTCACACTATCACTGTGTCGGATTCTTATCGTAGAGAATCCTCATTACCGTTATGCCCGTAATACACTGTTATATTCAAAATTGAATTCAGAATTCGAAAAGCTGGGGCACTCAATGATGTTCAGGCTATCCAACTGGTCAACCCTCGAGACTGAGTCAAGCCCTAAAAACTCATTCTCAATGAAGATGAATGCTGCATAGACTTCAAGTCATTTTAAGCCATTAAGCGTCACACGTCAGTCTCGTACAGTACATTACACATAGAACGTCAGTTGATTCTCGTTACTTTTTACCGGGTCATTTGTTTGAGTTTAAAGTTACGCAATTTCAATTGTCCTTTCAGAGACTCCTTCTGCCTGAGCGCCACGACTTGAACTGGTATGCAATTGACGGGTAAAGACCTGGACTCAAAGGGTAAGCCGTGACTGGCATAATGGAACGACTCGAATTAGCTTCGTGGCTCTACTAACCTCGCGGCAACTGAACTAAACGTAGCTCAGTATTATCCGTAAGTGCACAGTATATACATATCCTATATCTGTAGATGGTTTCCCTTATTTTTGTCTTTTTGTTTTACGTTTAATAAAAATAACATGTCAAACTAATAATCTATATGGTAAATACACGAAAACCTGTAGCTGTATTTTTTTAATGATAATGACGGTCATAGCAGGATTATAAATATAAATTGTTAAATTAAATCAGATTATAAAGTAATTTATGTATCTAATTAGACTGTCATTAAGTGGTACCCACAGGCGTGGTAATTGTTGCATTCTCTTGATACGCATTGGTACATGCATTGTTATTAATGAGACAGTTGTAAAGTTAGTAACACCTGCATACAAAATTCATTATGTAAAATCTCTAAGCGAAGAGTCTCACAGACTCCGTGGTTCTTCTGTATACATTACATTAAAATAGAAATTGATATAAAAGATCGAGTAACGGACAAAAGATCATAGAAAGAAACATTATATTACTTCTAATAGAAATTCAATACCTTACAAACTAACTTCGTGTCGCCACTTTTCCAAGAGATTGAAAATACTTTCTCTTACTTTAGTCGTCCAATAGAAACGTGGTTGCGATAATTGCTTGAAGCGTTTCCTTTACAAAAGTGTAATACTAGAATATTTCATAAAAGAGGAAGATAAAGATGTAAAAGAAAAATTAAAAAATAAACTCAATAAACCGTCAAAGGAAATAATAATGAGACCAATCGAACTGGTCCAGGAACCTGAAGATGAAATAGGCAATCCAATCGTTGCAAGCAGCACGAGGTAACAACGTTAATTGCAACCGGTAACGTCAGTTGCTCAGAATCTTTATTACGTATCTGCTTCCAGCTAGTCGTAAAGGAGGATCAACTTTTTCTGATGGATTAACTTGACCAGCTGTCGTCATGCGCTAAGGAAGAAATAACAGACAGTCACGAGCCAAACATTAAAAGTGGCTAGTAAACCCATTCCTAATGTTTATTGTCGTCCGCAACGTTTTATCGAATATAAAAATGGGAACACCTACACCCGCCTTCCTTCCCTAATTTCATTCGACGGATAACGATCGCCTACACTCTTTCAAATTACTATGACGTTTCTATCGCCACGTACGCTTTACAATACACCGACAGTTATTCTGTATAATTTATCGTAGATGGATCAACCTGTACTTGAAAGTACCAAGAGGTATGCTTTCCAATTTCATATTCTTAGACGAGTTAATTCCATTGGAGATGAGATATTGTGAATTGAGTGGTTCTCACTTCACTCGGGTCTGGATCGACCTGAGCTATATAAGCGTTACTTAATGTGCATTCTCTAGATATCATTGTGGGTACGAGAGCTCATCTTACCATCGTACGAGAAACGGTGTACGATAAACTTCAGACGAAGTTTGATACTCTTGTACGTACACTTATAAGTGTAATAACAGCTTGTTGATATGATGCATTAAAGAATAAACTAACAAAAATGTAAACGCTTTTTATAAATCTTACAATGATAATGTATACCAACTTGTAACTTGTATGACGTATAGTACCGAATTCGATATACCACATGTGATATATTATGTATTGTAACGTGGCGCCAGGACGACACGTTACAAAAACCCCGCACCTCCGCGCGCTGCCGACAGCACGGCAGTGCCACCGCCCTCCATCTCCAAAGAGTTCGTAGGTGCGTGGTTCGGGAGGTGGGAACGGGGGAAAATAGTGGACTGGCGGCGGAGGCACGGGGCCCTTTTGGGTTGAGAGCCCGCACGCAAGGGGTGC
>JARQTI010000313.1:16869-41921 GCA_030142655.1 Trachelus tabidus | reverse complement strand
TCGGATCTTTTCTTTGATTTCAGCACGTTGGGAGCGGCCACGGATTATTTGTCGGCTACGCCGTTGGGCGGTGTACGCCACAGTATGTATGAACAACTTTAAATATAATTGTGGTGTCGTATAACAGGCACTTAATTTATTATTGCTTAATAACGAAAAAGAAATATTCGTTTGAAAACTTAAATTTTCCTATACTTTGCGTAAAATGTGAATAATAACTATACCGATGCAAGTGTTACCGTGCAACGTAGTTAAATCGACTATAGCAGTCTGCGATAAATGCATGTGCGTGTTATGTATTATGATTTGAGTATACCTTCCGCATACAGCCATTACTCTACCTGGAAGCAAATTCCTCTATTACTTTTTTGTTTTAATATTTGTATAGTAGCTCGTGCTCATTGGATACTAAAGTTTGTGCGAGATTACGCTGCTCCAGGTACAATTCAATTCAAGAGCGTACTGACCTCGGTTAGTCAATGTAGATAAATTCCGTATTAACAGCTTGCAATGGAAACCTCTGTTTGAGGATTTACACAGGGACCACTTTACATGTAATAGCAAATACTTATCATTGAAAATCATATGTATGATAAATTTGGTCGAGCATCGTTATTTCAATACAATAGATAAAGAGCATTTAACAAAGCTAAAATGATAAAGTAAGCTTGGTTATCAACAATATTATTAGGATCAAGATTGAGGAATTTGGAATATTTTTTTTTCTACTCACATTGATACATGGGCCATAAAAATATGCTGTTTAAATATCTCTATGGGTTATTGCGTTACGATCAAATTTAAATAAATTCTTTTTTCGATGGGAGTAACTCACACTGAGCTAAGAGGGACTGAACCTAGCAGGACTATCATCGTCTGTGCATTCTGACAAGAAAATCCTTCGGTATAATAACTAACTCGTTGCGTTGACTCGTCGCGAGTTAGACATGACACTCGAAAACACGTGTTTAACTTTTTTTTTTACGGTGTCATTTTGAGAAGGGAATAAAGGATCAAGAGACAGCAACATGCGAGGGACGGTTCCCGTCTGTTAACCTCACATATCGTGACTTGGAACGTTGGGACTTGATCGGGCCTCCAGCTGGGGCCCTTTTAGAACCAACCGATACGCTCGAGATTAAAATTTGACATTTAGTATCCGCATTCTACATACATTTGCTTAACTGACTGTTCCATGTGAATTATACTTTCTTTTTCGTTTTAATAAGGGTGAAGATTGATGAATAATTAACGTCCGAGTAAACACGTCTTGTATCAGGTATGTATGCCACTGAACAATTTCTGTTACTCAACGCAGTTATATAAAAATGACATAAATGTAACAAACGGATTTCCTGGAATCCATTGATTTTAGCTGTATGCAAATATCAATTTATTTATATATTTTTTTATAAATGCTATAAACCATCAAATTATTATTTTGAATACTTTAGTCGAAGCAAAAGACAATATAAGCAATTAGTCAGGATCTTCTTGGTACCCTTGTTAAGAAACTCTATTAACGAATTACAATTGAAAGCAGTCGGGTTTTCCCATTTTAGGATGAATCTTTTACTCAGGTCCTGTCCGAAATCTTGATAAACTCTTGGAGAAAGCCAATTTCGCGCAATCGAGGTTATATTGTTATTTCCATAGAGCGCATAACGTGCAGATGCATAGAACGAGCTTCCACGAGGTTATTTAGTGTGTATTTTGCATTAATTATTCAAATGAGCAAACGCGTTGTTGGGATTATCATAAATTACGTAGCTACCCTCCTTCGGACGACTTCATTCGAGCATGCTCAACAGCTACGAAGAATGACTAAAGACTGCCAATCTTCTCGACCTCACCGGATAACACAGTCGCAATTACGATCTCAAAGAAATGTTCATCCAACGATCATCCCATCATATTTTTCACCCCGTACGTAATCTCAAACGTAATTCGTCCTTTGCACAAATAAAACCGATGATTTATTAACGATTATAATTTACAGTCAAAACAAGTATTTGGTTTCGTACAATTCCTTGACTAGTCAAGGAAACGTGTTACGATCAGTGGTGGCCATATCCATAAGGTCCGGAATGGTCGTTACCGCCGGAGTTGTGAACCACCGCATGGAAACCATCCTTGTCGGCATGGTACTTGACGGTACGCACGTTGCCACCAGGCTCCTTCAGGCTGTATTCGCCTGCGACATTCTTTCCGTCACGGTGTTCCTTTTGACTGTGAAAGTCGCCCGTATGATGATCCTCGACGCCATAAGCGAACTCGTAATGAGGATGGGCTACATAGTCCACGTGATGGTGACCATGCTTGTCCACGAACTGTACCTCGTGAGCAGGTCCGACAACTGGTCCGTGATGATGCTGATAAGAATAGGCCTTGTGGCTCATTCCACATTGGGCGATAGCGCCAATGAGAAATAAAACAGCAACAAGCTTGAATACCATGATTGTCTCTGGAAAAAATTAATATATGAAAATAAATGTAGATTTCACTCGTTGAGTTGAAGTAGCTTTACCAGAGACCACCTGATTTACACGTTTATGACGTTTTATTCAGAGAAGAAAAAATATTGCACTGAATATTTATTAGACAATATATTATTGATTAGTGTAATCAAATATGAAAATTCGGTTTATTTGTTATCAGTGCTATACTTTTTAACGTCATAAGGAACCAGTGGCGAATGGCGCTTCTAGAAAATTTCTGGTTTAGTTACCGTTGCACTTGTGGCGTCAAACGTGTTATGAATAAGTATCGCCGAATTCGCAGCATTTATACAGTAGCAGGTTAGGTAATAACTGTTACGTACCTAAGGCGCGTAGGGGACAGGTGAAATGGATTTTCACGCTCGTGCTCGGCAATAGATTTGGTGAGTCCTTTTTTACTCTGTTGTAAAGTCAATAAGACGCATGTGTTTTCGCAAGGCATATAGACGTGTTTGATTTCGGTTGACAAGCAAGAAAAACCTTCGCTCGTAAAGGCGAATTCTTATATAAAAAAATTGATTTCACATTCTCCACGTCAATGCGCACTACATATTCTTACGTATTCGGCATTTGTCACGGGGATAGTTAGGAAAGTCATTATTTACTGTACGACAAATAAATAAATACCAATATTGGTTTATTCAATCGCCTTAGGAAACCATTCAGTCTAGACAATCTATTGTGCAAATAATCAACCCAATGCAATTTTTTTTATCTAATATTTACAATTTTTAAATGTATTTTGGAAATTGCCAGTTTATGTAAACATAAATATATGTAATTATTTACAAATTTATCAATATCTCACCACTCCGAAAGCAATTTCTCGGCAATGGCGTAAACATAAAAACTAGAACCACCTCGAAAAATATATTCCTCCGGTATTTTCCATAAACTGTTACTTCAATTAATGAGCAGAGAAAACTCTTCTGAGAAGCCAACCAAGCTGCTAAATCATATACTAAGTACAAAGGTTAGCGTGCTTCCACGGGACTAAAATGAAGAAAAAGAAATATAGAAGAGACGAGAAGAAATAACGTGAAGAAAAAAAAAAAGATTCGAGACAAAAGAAGAGATGAGGGAAGACAAGCCGGCGGTGAATTCAATTGGACAAATCTGAAATAGATGGGCATGCGAGGGAACGGGCACGAGTCTGCGGTTAATAGAAGAGTCTTCGCAGACTCACTTCTTTGCTTCTCGTTGCGGAAACACCATCTGAAAAGATATAATTCAACTACCTTAATGTCCCTTGAGATCGATTCGCCATTCCCTTTCTCTTTCTATCTTTCGGCGTCACGCAGTCATTCCGCCCCTCGACTAGACTCCGGTCAGTCGATCAGCAAAACGCTTAGGAATAAAGGCATTTCAGAAAAGCAAATATGTGTGAGGGATCTTCGAATGCTTTTAGATATACAAATGGACGTTTGAAGAGAATTTTTTTTTGCGGATACCAAGTGTCTCCATATCTGCTTATATTAGGTTTTTGCATTTTCTTGTTATCCTTTGAAACGATACAAGGAAGGGAAGTTTTATTATAACGAAGATAATTAATTGTTTAATACTTGTTGACATTTTCTCTGTTCAGTTTCACTTTAAGAGGACTAACAATTTTTTTCAGTTTCTGGCGCACATGGTGGTCCTGAATCTTTGTGTCTGCCTTAAGTGTCTTGACTGATCTGTGGTAACGGTCTGGTTTCTACTCGTAATTTATTGTGTGATTCTGTTCGCTTCAAGTGGGACCTTGCAGAGTTGTGGCTTTTTGGAATTCGGTGAGTGGCTGACCGTCAAACATGAAATATGTAATGGAATGTAATAATATTTGTAGACGGCAACACGGCATGAATGCCCGTGCAATTCTTGGAACTCTGGACCATTATTTAAATCAGCATCATCCTTGTATTGCATATTTCTTCAATTCTCTTTTTTTTCTTTCTCTTACATTTTTTTTTGTTACGTATGCAATATGACATTCCGTTAGTACGTAATTTTGCCGAGCCTGTTTCAAATGGATTTATATGTGTATCAACGATGTATATTAATATTTTATTAGCGAAACGAATCCAAATATATTTCGAGCCTTTAGCCATATATATTATATACAAAAACAAGGTCGCGTGATTCACAAACGGATGAACAATGAATAATATTCATGAGAAATTCATCATCTCCAAGTAACATTCGAATGACTAGAATTCCTAGAAATTTCATCAGTTCCCTAACGTCTAGTGAGAGACTAAATTGAAAAGAATCCTTAGCATAGCATTTCACTTTGAATCTTATATAAAAAAAGTAATGTCAAATGGCACATTGAATATAAACCATAAAAGCCATCAGAAATATAAAAAAATCAATCATTTATTAATATAATAACGTTCAGAAATACACAAATGTTTAGTAGAAAATAGAAAATTTACATTCGATCGGAGTCTCAATAATGAGAATGCGTATGTGGGGCAGAATGATCATTGCCAGCAGAATTGTGGACAATTGCATGAAAACCATTCTTATCCGCGTGATACTTGACAGTGCGCACGTTCCCACCAGGTTCCTTCAAGCTGTACTCTCCAGCGACATTCTTGCCATCACGATGCTCCTTTTGTGAATGGAAGTCACCAGTATGATGATCCTCGACGCCATAAGCGAATTCGTAGTTAGGATGAGCCACATAGTCCACGTGATGATGACCATGTTTGTCAACGAATTGAACCTCATGGGCAGGTCCTTCTACAGGTCCATGATGATGTTGATAAGAATGTGCATGATGCGTTACGACGCTATCAGCAAAAACGGCAACGAAGCCAAGAACTAGGATGAACTTGAATGCCATTGGTTATCTTACTGTGAAATTCGCTCGTTCGATGTACTTGCGAATATTGAACTGATTCGTAGGAAACAATTCGCATTCTTATATACCAACTAAATGAAGCAATGACCAGGTCTGACATAATTCGGCAAGACAATGAATATTTGAATCGATCTTTCTGAACGCCCAATAGACCATATCAATGTCAAATTTTCGTTGGAAGAAAGTGTCGAAGACAAAATGGCACTGTCCTTGCAATGATTATATACGCATTCTCTTGGGTTATGTAAAATCATCATGGCGCAAATGGCAATTAGCCTTCGATCGAGTTTTGAGAATAATTATCTAATAGACTTTCTATTTGGCACTGATCTTACACTGAGGAATCGAGAATACGTGTTGATATCTGAAATAAGAAATGCTTTGTAAACGATTGGCGAATGTAGAATGCCGTTGTAGGAATTGGAAATGGCACATAAACTTACTCGACGTCCCGCTGGGAGATGCGTGCCTTGATTTGAGACAGTGGAATTAAAAGGAGTATCATAATGGATGAGACAGCAGGCGGATTCTCAGTGCGAGATAAATGCCCGATGTTTCCTAGCTAGACAGGAAAGCAACGGAAGGGTGCCGTAAAGTGTGAAAGTGCCGTTAAAATATCCGGTACGTAAGCCGCACGCGCAAACAGGCATCTCGCTGAGGCCTCGATAAATTACCATTAACTTTTTAAATACCGGATTGAAAAATTGGTGAGCGCCGAAATAAACGGTCGCTCCTATAAATAAGTCGAAGCTAATGGGTTTTATCACGGGAACGAGTATGGATATCCAGGAATGGGATAGCTATACTTGTTATACCCAGTGTTCCTATCCGAAGCGTAGAACGCAAAGCTTTTACTCCACTGACATAAATTCGAACCCAAACGCCGCATTCTTACTATCCTCAACGACCGCGTCGACTGCCTTCCAGCCATTCCTGAATTATCTTAAACACGTGTTTTGTTACATATTTCGATTCCTCACGACGTGTCTACCGTAATTATGGAAAGATTAGATACCAGATAGATCCGATACAACCAAAGATACGATGGAACGTGCTCCTACCGTCTGGAACCCTGTATCACGTAACGTTTACGTCCTTATACATTAACCATTATACTAAAGTTAGGTTCCCACGACTTCCAAATCTCAGTATAGAACGATATAGAATTGTACTTTGGCCAAATAACTTATGCCTAGATATAAAAGTGATAAATCGTCCAGGTGTACGTATATGAGTAAGTCGATTCGATAGTGTCGATGAATCTCCATAAATTCTTGATAAATCGGTGAATTCGTGTCGAAGTTCGTTGAATCGCTGCTCTATCTCGTTGCCCTGTAACTTTGCCAGGTTGTGGCGAGTTGCCATCCTTTCCATTAGATCGACCGGCTAACATGAATAGAACTCGAGGATGGCCCAGGGGCGTCTTGAGAACACGGAGGAACGACAGAGAATGGGATATAAGAGGATGTAGACGAGGAAGAAGAAGAAGAAGAAGAAGAAAACGGTGATGGTGGCGGTTGGTGCCAGTGGTTTCGCCGTTGCCAGTAGGTCCCCTGCTGAGGATTGTCTTCAAAGACGCCGCTATCCGTTCTCTCGTACTGTGCTGCTCATAAATCTCACGGCTAGACAAAAGCTCGAAAAAATGAAGAGCATCAATTAACCCGGCGCTGGCTGGGACCGATGACGTTTAAAAATTTAGCGAGCCTAGGGCACGCGTTGCGTCCGGAACACATGTGGTCCACGCTTGCCAACCGGTCCCAAGTCATCAGACCGTGGAACACGTGTCTCCAAGATGCCACAATCAAATAATTCCCTCCCTGACCCTCGTATCCTTTCATTGTCAGTGCGTTACCATTAAGTGGTGCGAACCGTCAAAACCATAGCGTCAATTAAAAATATATATCTACGCCAATATTTGATTAGCCGTGGCTATCGAATGCAGCAACGGACCTTGATTATGGTTTGTCTTTCTAGCCTGGATAATACATTCGTTATGTGGAGTTCAGGTGGAATGCGTTTTAAAAGCGATTCCTTTGTGGAAGTGCACCCTGCGGTTGTTTCGTGGCTTCGGTCGTCTTGCCGAGGTAACCCAGAGGAGAGATCGTCACCCAGCAGGGTCTACCGAGCATTTCATGCCGCATAAGCCAGGTCAATGTAAATACTTTGTCATGTTTCAACCCACTTTCAGACCATCCTATTCCCCTACGGGTTACTACCCTGTCCTGGTTACAAGCAGGATGGCAGTCAGCCACGTGGAAACCGCTGCAGTCATTTTGTCACTATTATGACTTTTAATTTGATTTCGACGTAATAAAGTCTCGGGACATTTACTGGTCGCACGTGGGAAATTGAGCGACAACCCCAGCATCCGGTACGCGCGTGTATCTCTCACGACACAGAGTGAAGTAGACATTCAGTCAATTAACGTAGTGTCATATACACGCAAGAGGTAGAACATTCAGAGTACAGTAAACCATGTTAATTTTCAGAATAAACTAATTTTCATACTACATAAAATTTATAGATAGACAGACAATATTCACGTCTTATCAAATGAACAGAATCGATTATTAATTTGGTAAACATTGATCAGTATGGTTCGTTATAGTTAAGCCATTGCGAATCATTTTACCCGTAACCATTGTCGCCAAATGCAATAATACGTAACAACCTATTTCCAATAGTAAATAACACTTTTCACACTGTACAGAATAAAGGTCTCCTCTCGTACTTACAATTAGTGGCTACCATACTTATTGGAAGAGGAGAATTTACAAGAATTCCATTCTTTTCAAGCTACGTTATATGTGTATCTGTGCACTTTGACATCAGTCAAAGCATCAAACGTTAACGCAATCGAAATATCGTTTATACTTCTTTATATGTATTTTATGCATATACATATCGGGTGAACGTCTTTCAAAAAAATCTTTCGCTCGCTGCGTCACGTCTTTTATAAAATAATAATAACACTAGATAAACCACGTATACGAAAAAAGAACAGTTTCCACTATAAGCGATTGCCCATGATTTTATTTTAACTTAAACTTAACGCAGCGGCACAAACACCTGATCTTCCTCTTCGAAAAGAGACATTTTCTTCTACGACACTAAGGCTTTCCAACTATAACGTAGATACAAAAATCTTTATGACTAACCGATAACGTGAGGGATACCCGTAGCGAAGGAGATTGCGATGACTTCGGCAAATGTATGCATTATAAAGAAATGGCGCAATCTTCGTCGCTCGCATGAGAATAGCACAGCAGAGAGCAAGTGACTTTATTCCCCTTACATAACCTATTCTGAGACTTATGTATGCATATAATATAGTAATTGTATATATATGTATGTGTCTGCGTATATACATATAACTATACTTTATGTGGCTCTACACATGTACAAGTACAGTATACTATATATATATATATATATATATATAATATATCTACATGTAGATTCTACATGGACGTACTTGCATATGTGCCTAAGAGCCACCCCTCAAGTGAGATATGGATCTTCCAGCTCGTTGAACATACAGAACAGAACGTTAAGTACGTTATGCGCATTGGAAGGGGTTGCCCGAGTGAATTTAACCGCAACCCTATCCTGAGCTGTTATGGTTAGACCCTGTTGTTGTTATTTTTATTGATAATACTTTGAGCATTTTCCTGCGTTGTTTGGTTGGATACTTTATCAAAGGCAAAGATACTTCCGCATTGATTGAGTAACAATTGAACCAGTATACGGTATCAACGCCGTCTGTCATTTACTGAACTCGGTAAATCACTTTTTTTTTTGTTTTTCCACCCCTTCGCAAGTTATAATTTCTCTTTGACGGGTAGAAACGGAGACTTTTTTTTTGTGTAATACGGAACCTGTATAATGATCACCAATTTAATGGATAATTTTTCAAATTAAAAGTTATTAAACCACACAACAAGATGGTACAGCGAGGGACATTAATGAATGTTACTCAGAGAAACGTAGCGATTAACAATATATTTAAGTAATTTAATAAAATCTTACTGGCGTATTCAGTATTTTGGAAAATAAATATTGCTAGAAATTATATAAATTGTACGAGACGTACGTGTTCATTGTACGAGACAAAATGCTTGAAGTAAAGTGAAATTTATTCGATTAGGTGGGGAATATATAAGATAAATTAGGTTCATTAAGCGCTACGTCGTAAAGTAAAGTGGGATTTCGTAACGTCGGGGTCAAAATGTATAGGTGGTCCACGTGAAGAGGGTTTCATTAATTCGTGTAAAGGGATTTATCATTGCGCTCTCTTCTGACGTAATGTTTGGGTTTAGCTTAAGTACGAAACACACACTCGAATAATGATTGAGGATTTTAATGCGGATCGTTGGTTTACTTTCGAAAATTACGTGGTACGCAAAACCTCAGGGTCTAATAACTATCCCGGATCAGTGAGCGATGATGATCACGATAATCACATTTGTGATAAATGCCGTGACCGGCCGATTGTTTCAGAAACTGCATTACGCAATCTTGTTCCGTGACGTTGCTCTGGTCCACAGTGTTCCGCGTGATTGGAGCGTAACGAAAATCACTCGTCCGTAAAATATGACCAAAATAATCCTAATTATCAAAACTTTTCAGCTTGTTCTGCGTTCAGTCAAAAATTTCCTACAGCAACAAGTAATTTCCATATTATGTCTGAAGCACAGGGGACATATAAAATTTGAGTAATATTCGTTAAAAATAATTGACTTTTGACAATTTCAAAACCTTTCAAACCGTAGTGCAATCTGATGTGAATTGTCCGTAATCTGTATTGATTATCGATTAATTATTGAAAATTAATTGATGAAGTACGACCTAAAGCGTTTCTATTACTCAAATACTCGCTTACCTCTAGCAGTAATTAAAGCCCAACCGCTTGAAATTGAATTGGCATTCCATCAGGAATATCCTAACGATTGAATAATCTATAAACTGTATAACTGGTTTATTGAATCATCAGAAGGTGCTGGGAACGATCAGTTTTTGCTAATAACGTTCAAAATAGACCAGCAGGACAAGACTCGAATATTTGAGAACGTCAGTCGGCTGTTATCGACGTGCTCGTATGGTAGTCTATTTGGCGTACGTGTATATACGTATATAGAGCCACCACGTGTCTTACAAGAAATAACATAAGGCGAGCCACGCAGCAAAAAGTTAATTACAAAATGATCCAAGCTAAAGAAACCGCACTGTCTGGTATCGGTTCCTCGCTCTTCTCAATTCAATGCCAATCCCATTTTACCCACTAATAATGTGGGTTCTTGTCTCGGTGAAACCGAAAATGCAAATTATACCTACCAATTACCAGCCTATACAGCCAAAAACAGATGCCGTGGTCACCCTCTGTCTGTTATACAAAAGATAATCCTCATTTGGAATCCAAGCCACACGCAGCAAGAATTATGAATTTCTTAGACCAATAAAATGTTAGACATAATAAAATTATTATCAGCGTGACAAGATAAATGAATAAAGTATTGAGGAAAACTTAAAAATATGACCTCATCCGTAATTGGAAGAACCAACAGGTAATGATCAATCATAAGTGTATAATAAGGCATTATCATTTGTTAACACTACACTCAAAGGTACAGGTGTTTTATTGTCCAAGGTCTTAGCTGCGCTATGCCACTGCGTTGTGGTTAGCAGTTACGTTGCTACGAGATCAGGAAGATATACGTTTAGTATATAAGACCCAGTATTAATAACAATTACTACCGAGTCTCCTAATGCCGACGGAAATGGCCTGCTACTCTCATTGCCGGAAGACAGTTTGCCAGTCCTATATTGACAATTTCTCTTCAGCGTGCTTAAGCGTAGGTTACGGTCACACGAAGAGAAACCTGGGGAACAAAACTGGGTCTGATCTAACCTAATCCTCGAGCAGGTTTTTTCAGAGATAATAAGATGTAAATATAACAAAGTCAATTTCGCATTTATCAAGACAATAATTATTCCAAGGATGCACATTGTCTGGGTTAACAATGAATTCTCGATACTCGTCCCGATGCCGATCTCTATAGGGTGCCCGCACGGTTTCATGGGAGATTGATTAGGCGCGTTGTCTCTGTTTGAATGGTGAATCCATCCTCAAAGCAAATGAGCGTCGCATCATTTATGTGACTGACGGAACCACCCGTGGGTAGCAGCTGGCCACTTCTCTGCATCACCGATATTAATACGCGAGCATACATCATTTTGCTACGTAGCAAAGCAATGTTTACTCGTACGCAAATCAATCAAGCATCACGGTAGCCATCTAATAGAAAGACAGGCATTTGCAATGACGATCACTATAAGTTATATGGTAAATATAGTACAAGAATTAATGAAAGATGGCGTATGATATATTACGAATTAAAAGAAATAATTACAAAGCTAGATTCTCGTGATTTTCATCATTTCGAGGTTAGATATTGAAAATATGATTTTGGATGATGATATACGGGATTGAATTGGTACGCGGCCTGGTACCGTCCCTTGACTTTACGAGGCTTTGACTACAACCAGATAGATAGGTGAACCAGCTGTGATCCTCATTCAGAATAGTCATCAATCATTTAAATGTAACGTACGGTGTACCGGATCCCGTTTCCCCTTAAACGCTCGGTGCATTTTGCCTTGACATCTGTCAGACCGAAGCCACGCACAGGCATCATTGTTCCTTTTTCTCATGCTTGAACTGATCATACATAATCCGGTACACGGTTTAGAATAAACCTACTTTAACGACCATTAGTTAATACCGTCTTCCATATTTCCTTCCCGTATATGTAAATTGGCTTCATGGACTTTGAATACATTGCTCTAATTCATCGAGAGGTCTTGCAATTTGCGTTACTGTACGATAATATCGAACGATGATCGAGTGTTGACTCGATCGTCGTAATGGATTACGCAATAAAATATAGATTCGATAGATAGAACCACAATTTTATGAAAACTATTTTTAAAATAAAAACGACTATGACAATACGAAAGTGAATGTGGAATAATTGTATAAATTGAACGAAATAATTACACCGGTAAATATACTTTTAATACGGTTAACTCGCAGTACGCCTGTGGCGATAACAGAGCATTTCCCATGAACAAGACAAACTTTTCAATTAAAAATTTCAAAGGTCGTTTATTTACCTCTTTGATAGTCATAGATGAAATCTTGACTGAATCGAAAATTACAGTAATAAATTGTTCGACTTCGTCAGGCATGAAAAACGGACAGCGTTCCATTTAAGGATAAACTATTGCTACGTAGCGAAAGATCCGTCTGTTAGCTATCTGAAAATCAAAGCAAGGAGTCTCGCTCTGATTGAGTAATAAACGCAGGTAATTACGCGACTTTAAATATAGGTCGTCGGTAATCTAATCAGCATCTTATCAAGGACGGAGAAAAGACTCGGGTCATTTAACGCTGTCGCTAACCTATCTGGGGACTCTTCGCTTCCCTTTCCGTCC
Source organism: Trachelus tabidus (assembly GCA_030142655.1). Taxonomy (NCBI): domain Eukaryota; kingdom Metazoa; phylum Arthropoda; class Insecta; order Hymenoptera; family Cephidae; genus Trachelus; species Trachelus tabidus. The sequence continues at coordinate 29,084 of JARQTI010000313.1, read as the reverse complement.
CTACTAATCAGACTTTAACCCTGAACGTCTCTTCCTTTCAGCCCTCTGAACCTCTTCTGAACTCTCACTTGGCGCCCCAGCATCCGCAAAGGGCCCCCGCTCTCCCCAGCATCACAAAGCACCGTCTCGTACGTTATAGCTAGTATCAACCTATCCATGAAGGCGAGTGGCCTTTCCACTTTCCGTAATTGCTAGGAAGATTTAAGGGCAAGTCGTAATGTAGTCGTACCGATCAGGGCCGAAGATCCCCGACTATGAGGCCCAGAGTAGAACCCATAGCGAATGTGATGGACAAAGCCCAGCGCTCATCTCGATTCTGAGATACACTCGCCTAATTGATATTGTAATCCATGAAGGCGTTAATTTAACTTAACCCCATATTAATTCTAGTTACAGCAGGATACAATCCACGGGTTAATCCTCGTGGACGAATTGCTTGGTTATATTATACCGAGTTACCAGGATTACGTAGTGCCACTTTACCGCCACAGACTGAAATATTGAGCTCAACTCTGGACCAGCCGTTGGGAAATTACAGTTAAAACGAAATCTTTAACCGTTGAGGTTTAATAAATTTCAATCCTACCCGGTACTATACATTGCAACCTGACTTGGTCTTTGCTCTTGGGATATCGTTGTATACGATTCTGCTCTTCCCTGCAAGATTATCATCTTAATTGTCTTTGTTCAATCGAATTCACGTTAGGTAATACCAAGACTGAACAGTGATTGACTGTAGTATCAATGAAGTGATCAGTGGGATACCAAGATTACTCCATCACAGGATGACTTAGGGTTTAATTATTGAGACCGTTCACATATGCCTCTGATCGAATAGGCGTGGGGCATATATCAATCGTTGAATAAAGAGCATGTAATAAGGGATGGGATTCGCAATCCTTGGATAAACTCGATGCGAATGGGGTGCTTGAGTGGCGCAGTTAAACCTAGTGGAAAATACTGGCCTAGTCTCGTTGCGCTTTGGGGGAAAGCTCACGGAATTTTCACGCGAAGAAGAAAGGAGAAACAAAAGAGAGAGAGAGTGAGAGAGAGAGAGAGAGAGAGAGAGAGAGAGAGAGAGAGATGCGAAAGTAGAAGCTCGAGAGAAAGAAAGAGGGACAAGGTAAGAGGATACCGAACAGTGATTAACCCTAAAATCAGCCAGGCTTACCCAGGTTCAACCCTACTCCACCAAGACCGATTTCCACTCATGCACGGTTCGTCGGCTGACTGACGAGGGCTTATATGTCCCATTCTATCGTACGCTTTCCGAACGACTGGAAAGAATTGAGAAATTTATATTGGTCCGTCAGAGAAGGGAGGCGCCATTCCGTGAGACTGACTCAGATGATCGCGTTACTCTTGTTCGTTAATGGTGAGCCGATGAAATGGCGAACCCGTATTAGGGCACACGTTGTTGCGGATTGCCACAAATTTTTTAACGTTCGATAATTCCATATCTCTCTCTCTCTCTCTCTCTCTCTCTCTCTCTCTCTCTCTCTCTCTCTCTCTCTCTCTCTCTCTCTCTCTCTCTCTTTCTCTCTATAACTCTGTATCTCTTACTCTTTCACCATCTATTCACTCACTCAGTCACCGTTTCCCTCGTTTGTGTTCATTTGGGAACGCGGTCGAGTAAGCCGCTTTGCAATCGCGAATGGGCCCCATTCGGCGCTGCATACTTTTTCCTCACTTTGGGAACCCACGTCATGAAAGAGTGGGTGAAACGAGTCTCGCCTTTAAATTGCTCCCTATTAAAGGTAATTGCAAGTCTTATCGCAACGGCACCTCGTCGGCGCCCATGGAGTCGAGACTGATTCGTGTGGAGGACGCATTAGATGCTCTTTGGATACAGGAGGATATATACTTGGGCATCGTCCGCTGTTAGGCCGCTTTAGCAACCTACATTTATCCATTTTTATCCTAGCAATTATGTGCCCATCATCCCCGTAGGATGAATGCAACCCAAGGTTTATTTAATGCTTCTGTCATTTATCCAAGTCGTTATTTATGAGCCTCGAAATTACATACGAACGTAGCTCGAATGTACACGCATTCGGAAGGAAAAGAAATCTTCTCGATGTAGCAAATTAAAAATCATTTTAGCTATAGGAATTCCCGCTTCGTATCCCTTGTCTCAGAGATCATTCTTTCGAACTTTAACCGCCGCCTGGAAGGAGCTCATCTTTTACATCGTATTACGAACAACGATCAATTTACTCATCTGGAAAAATTAATCCGTGATTAGTAACGCTGCTTCTGTGAATCTCTGTGTCGTACTCTATTATATCTCTAGAGCTAAGCATGTTATGACGTATTACTCATGATGTGACAGTCTACGACACCGTCTTAAACTCTAATCACAGTAGCGACACACCACCCAATTACATACTCGTACAAAACATAAACCAGCATTGAGATCAATGCTCTTATAGGATAACGCTCGTACATTAAGCGTTATCTTATATTCTAGTCACGGTCGATAAAATTTAGAGGTATTACGAGAAAAAGAATTCATCCAAAAAATATCTTGAAATTATGAATGACACATTCAAATGCACTGGATACCTATCGTGATTGCTGTGCACTCATATTTTTTAGTTCAAAATCATTTCCACTATAGATCATTGCGGCGAACTTCGAATTCGCTCCCCTATAGCAGAAACGGTAAATTATAGTACGAAATGGATCCCTCGGAACTCACAATCTAATACATTTTTCTATTCTCCCCTTCTAACGATGGATTTAGGTGCTGGGTAGCCTTGAGTTTTTGAGTTATGACACCGAGCACGAAACCAACCTAGCGTTCCCAATTGTGAAGGATGGCGGCGGATGATGACCTCGTGAAGAAGGAACCCACGTGCTACGTTGTCTGTATCTAATACAGTAATGGCGAACATAATACTAGAAATGTCACTACTAACCATAGTCGTATCCATACCTTGTCTGGTAATTGCGCTCTAATCACACCTCCTAGGATCGTCCAACCTTCTGTCAGATTGACAACCCAGTTATCGATTACCTGACCAATGATTGTCATCGCTCCTCAAAAGTTAACGCTCCCACATGTCACACCGGACGAATCTCCACAAAGCAGATTGAACTCAAGGTAATCTCGGTACCGTACAAGTATACCTATGTATAGGTATTGATTTGTGAAACTTCGAAATTCACTAATGAAATAACAAAATTAGATACAGCTGTCCTGGTGAGGTATAGTTATAAATTCACCAAGTCGCTTAGCTTCGTATATGGTTTTCTAACCAAATCACAATGGCTGTTGACTCTTGTGGATAGGCACCCAGTCCTTCCTGGTGCACTCGATGGATCATCGAAACCTTACGCAGCATCAAATTAAACAGATACCATCGTTGAAGCTCGGAGAATGCGTCGGTGATGTCGGGATATAACGTGCAACGTTGCTCTCAGAGATTTTCTTGACAGCTGTCACTCCGACGAAGAAGACACGGACAATAGGCTCCTATCCATCGCCTATTAACGACGCTGGAAGGATTATACCATACAGTCACTTTGAGAATTTGGGTCGTTTTACATTCTGAGCATAAGACGAGCCTTAACAACATGGCGTTTAAGGAAGCCGTAGGGATTCTACACATTTACACTTTGAGTACTGTCGACTTGCGACTGTGTTCACACTGGCTCTATTGTTTCCGACTGACTAGTCAATCATGTCTGAATCATTATTTCACGCCCGTGACGTCAGTCCATGCGGTAGGTTCACTTGAGAAAAGTCAGCTACTGACATAGTGCCTGTCTTCCCTTTCAGTAATGTTTACCGGGTGCTTGAGGTAACTAAAAATCGAAAGGGAATCCGATGATAAGATCTTTTGAATATTTAACGTGTAGGATGAAATCTTTGATTATTATTATTGTAACAGTTAGTTTCAGTCGAAAGCGTAAAAATGTATTTATTACAAGTGAAAGTTTTAAGTAGAATGTAAAGAGTGTGATCAAACTGTGATATCGATAAGTCCGACAACACATGTAATCATCGTGTAGTTGCGTAGTTTTGGAACAGCGCTTGCTGGATGACTAGCGGCTTTGTTGAGGCTTACCAACCGATGCTGCAATCACTGGTCCAGTGCTAGATGCTGGCCAACGATTAATTTACTGAGATAAAGTGCAATTAGTCCCGCGTGTCACCTACCACGATTAGTCCTGACTCGAGATTGCAATGCAACAGTACCTTGCTACGTGCACCACTCGCTGCACTTAGGCCCAATTTATAGATGCATGCATCAATATAGATTAATGAACTTGAGTATCATTAATAAGCATGGTATATCAATTACTATCAAAAAACGTAATTTAAGTGAAATTCATTGCATAATACGAATATATCAATGAACGCATAAATGCTTAATTAATCATCTGTTTCATCTTGATTTTTTACAACAATATAATATGGGGTTATTCATCTTAAACCGAAGTTAGCTGGTCCATTTGATTCGTAGGTTCGATGCGTTTGATTTGAATAAAGTGGTATAGCATAAAGGGAATATGTCTTTTGTCTACTGTGGGTGATAGTAAAAAATGAAGTCTACTTCAGAGTCTTCCGGTAGAAATGAGCTGGCCGCCAACTTCACTCATGACTGTAACGAGTCGGAGATCACAATGATTTCGTTCAAAGGGACAACTCGCTCTCTCGTGGAGCGAGACAGTAACGAGACAAAAGGAACTTTAATCACCTGCTCTTTATTAATGATCGCATTTAAAGGCGGAATGACAGACAAATTGTACTTTATCTGTAAATTAATCGAGATCAGTGAGGTGCAGCAACAAAAGGAGCGTATAATGGGATCGGTAATAGCCAGCTATAACGTTATACGGCTCATCATCCTCGACAGTCATTCCGCAGCATTCAGCACCCCGCGGAGTTTTCCAAATGTGACTTTACCTCCAGGCAGGTATATCACCGCTGTAATTTCAGATTCCATAAACTATTTATTCCTCGATCGAACTTTCAATCCACATTCCAGTGATGGCTGATACCGATTTACGCGAATCCTAAAAATAATGAAGAGCCACGTTGTACTATTAGACATTGAACATCTGCTGTTATAAACTGTTCAGTTTCTAAAATCGTATATAATCCTAGTGCATATATGCATATATGCGTTGGGATTATATATCGTACCAAAATTCCATTGCTCTTATTTGAATCAATTACGTTTGAATAATTACCATGACGAACATAACCTAACTTATTTTCATTAAATAACCCTATTACCTTTCGTTGCATAACAGCCGAACATGTTAGTGATCGATCGTTCTCTTCAGCCGTCATCACAGGGATTCAATGAGTTATTATCAATGAATAATCTGAATTTAACCTTGACAATACACAGTTATAATTAAATAATATATCAGGCAGTATGAGTGAAATTATTATATTTTTCAACCATTGCTCGATAAGTTGACTTTATCGATTTAGTAACTTCGCGCATGTATTTTGCACGAGATACGGTACGAATCTCTAATGGAACGCACACCCGTTAGATTGAAATTGCAAAAGCGATTATGGGATATCTCGGGCATTTTAGGATTTGCTGAATACTAGAGGCTAATACGCTGGATATGTAGAGTGGATATCGAAGGGAAGCTACGTGGCATTAACCCAAACTGGATGCTTAATAACGTGCGGACAATGACATAGTTTTCGCGTAAGCATGCATGATCGCCATGTTACGTAATGAAGATCCTGCCCAATCCAATAACCATGGATCATAAAATAACGTATTGGCATAGTATTGTATTAATTTACATTTCACGGCTACGCGGCTCTGCTGTTTTCCTAGCGTTTATACAACCTATACATACAATACGTATAAATATATACTTGAAAAGAATAACAACATTTTTCAAAACACCTCATTCAAAATACATTGGTCAAATCGACACGTGTAGAAAGTTTTCTTCAGAAAAAATAAGAGCAAAATGAAAAACAGTCGAACTGAAATACTCGTTTGGTATAACAAACATCGCAAAGTTTAACGTAGATCAAAAACGTCCATTAGCACTTTATGCTGCCTACGCACGCGACTCAATAATTCTATTTATCAAGTTTACAGTGACTTAGCATTACCGAGGATTAAAATTATCCCCAAGAATATAGCATACGTAAACAGTATATATATACACACATATAGCTTAGCAAAATGTAAACACAAATGTTACATATATAAGCCCGTTCACAATGCTTATTAATGCATGGCAACGTGTATCAGGTAGGTAAGTACATTAACTCATGCTGATCTCTAATCTTTCTTGGAAGTACCGACAATTAAAGGATCTCACAAGACGCGGACCTAATTGTCACATCGATCCGCGTAGGTCGTGATACGCGTGGGGTGTCTCGATTGCCAGCTAAAGACGGTTAACCGTTGATGAGTTCGGGGTATTCTAATGATAGAGAAACCGACGAAGAAGAAGAGGATCAAGGAGAAGGAGGAGTTACAGGAGATGAGACCTCCCGTTGTGCAACATCCTACCACCTGCGGCTCATTGTCCTTGTTTAGATTACTCATTCCAAGTCGCTCTACGGTGCACTCAGAAAACAAGCAAATCGACTTACTTGAGGCTCATTAACTCCTAAACAACATGGGGCAGCGGACCTCATTTGTATAACGTAATCCTCGCGTGTTCGACGTTTTTGTTAGACCGTTGGGATATGTGGTACCCCCAAAAAACATTTACGCCTAAAAAACTATGCCAAGTACAGGAGTGCTGTGAATTCCTCTAATAAAAAGTATTGAAATCATATTATCAATGCCAAGTATACAAGTAGTTATATATCTGTTTATTATATGATCTACCATTAGCCCATTATTTTAATTGTGTTTTCCACATTTCCTATAACGTTTTCGCTAGTCTTTTGTATTACTACTGCTTCGCTTAATTAATTATGATTTAATGGTCATTTAATAATTAATAAATCTTTAGGAGATTCCTTATCGAGTACTATTTGACGGGTCCGTACATTACTGGTTTTAAATTTGCGTTCATTATGTCAGTCTTTTAAGTCAAAATCAACGTCAACTTTCTATATAGACCATACTAGCAATAACTCGTCAGAAATAACCACGGTAAAAGCCTGATAACAAATATTATATATACTCGTAGAAAACTATTAGTACGTTCGAAGTAAGCACTATGAAATTCCTGGTACGGACCCGTCAAGTAGTAATCGATAAGGAATCACCTGAAGTTTTATTAATTATTAAATGACCATTCAATCATAATTAAATACGAGAAGCAGTAGTGATATCAAATTTTTTAAATACAATTACAATGATGGGCTAGATGGGTCAGATCACATAATAAGCAGATACGAAGTGACTTATGTACTTGGCATTCATAATATCATTTCAATGCTTTGCGGTAGAGGAATTCACTCCTGTACTTGGCATAGTTTTTTATACGTAAGTGTTTTTTCGGGGGCTTTTATTTTAGTATTATAGTACTTTCGAGTATTCGACCATTAGTTAATATCACTGGTAGCCATATTAGAGAGGAGATAAAAGTTCATATGTTGGTAGTGGCCCGACTGATGAGTTATATTAATAAGTGTATACCTTAACATTTAATAAACAGGAACCACGGTGGGTAAAAGTTAGAAATACTGGAAATTATAAAATTTGTGGGAGCGCAGATTTGGAGCAAAAAACTCGCGGAGGGGGTTGGGGGGGATCACTTTTGGGAGTGCTTAGGCTCAGAGCGCTCATTCCTCCATGGGCTGGTTGCCTATACCGGTCTCTTGGACTATCCCATCTTTCTCATTTGCATCTTTTTTTCTTCTATATGTATTTCTTTTTTATTCCTATACTCGCATTCCTTATTTTACTACTATCATTTTTATTTTATTTTGTTATTTCTTAACTTATTATTTACTTTCCTTATTTCATTTTTTCTGCCCTCTTCTTTATGTTCTGTTCTCGTTCACTTTCCATTGTGCTTGTCTTAATTTTCCTACTTCTTTGGTTGAGTTGAGCATATTTCTTCGAGTAGTCATAAGAGGGTAATTCATTTTACTAGAGAAACACGTAGACTATGGCGACGGGGTCCTGGCTCTTCCGCCTCGTCTGCTGAGCTTGCTCAGTAGGTCAGGCCCAGGTTGTCGTAGCAACATGGTCTCTGGCCTCCTGACGAGGACCTTAAGCACCCTTAGGGTATGCTATGACAATAGTCTTGCGTGCAGTCTATCTAACCAGGTGTCTATATTCGCGATTTTAGTATATATTTTTTTCGCTTTCTTGAAAACTCTGCAAGACGTCGCTAATCTTTGAACACTTGTGTGGGTAGAGACGATCCTATGTGTCGGTGGGGAGGTCGTAACGGAAGTCTGTTGGCTCGGGGCAAAGTCACTGCCTTTCCTTGTGTTCCTGGGTTAGCTTCACTCGAACTAATATCGGTTCTTTTGAGCGCCTTTTTGATTAAATTCTTGGTTGAAAACGAAAGACTTTTGCGTTTAACTTATCTTTTGCGTGTTTCTTGTCGCCCGGCCCAGCTTCCTTTCGTTCCTGAGGTTTTTTCCCCGAGCCTTGGACGTGGATGTTTCAGGATTCAGTTTTTATCCCTCAATCCCCAAAAAACAGTCTTCTGTTTGACCTCGGAGGAGTCATAGCTCTTTCGTGGAGAAGTAGGACCTCACGGAAATGAGCGGGGTGGGGCCCATTTCGCAACATTCTCTCCTACCTTCCTCATTCTTCACTCTTTTTCCAACTTTGAAGCGCCTTTCCTCTATTATCTTCAATGTTTTCTTTCTTACCGCGGGTCATCCAACCAATCATCAATAGTTTAAATTCGAACGGCAACTGGAACTACAATTTCCAACGGCATTGGAACCAATTTTTCTCGAGGTATATTGAATTCATTTTGAATTCATCGTCAAACAATGGCCGTGGTATTCTCATTGTTACGCTTTCAGTGTCTTTAATTCTCTATGAGTTATTGGTACAATAAATTCAGCTACCGACTGCTCAATTGAGATATGCAACAATATAACAGAGTACTATATTTGCGATACATCGGCATTTCAGGAGAATAACCATTCAGGGAAATTCATTTGAATGGTGTGGTACATTTGGGTTTCTGACCATTAGGTGAAATCACTGGTAGCCACCCGAGTAGGATTTATCTTCGTGTATATAGTACATTCTACATATCAGAACCGCGCGGCACAGATTATGCATGGGCATGTCTAGTCTACACCATTGTAATTCTTTCTTTAAATGAAAATATATAAAACTACGCAAAATATATAATATTATCACTTATAAGAATAAGTTTGCGTGACTTTCGGGCAGGAGCGTCTTGGATGTGACTGATCGATCATGATTTTGAAAACGATTGGTTTTCGGATCTATGCCTATTTCATGGTGTAATAAATCATAAAAACTGTAGTATACATATATACATGACAGGGTATCCCCATTGCCGAATGGTCGTAAGGGTAAAAGTGCCGTATAATTTTTGAGTAATTAGAGTCAAACCCCAATCAAACGGACAGGTTTGAATCGAGGTTTGACCGGCGGGCTTTTATTATAATACGCAGGGCCTCGATAATGCAACGTGGCTTTTGACAGATGGTAGGAGGACCAACAAATTGCTGCCTTAACCACTTTTGCTTCCACTATTTATCCCTTTCCCGTGCTATTACGAATAACCCCCGGCTACATGATTTAGATAATTTATCGAAATGGCCAATGTCCAAACGTGAAATTTTGATGAAAACACGACCATGAAGCATGGCCGGTGGAATTATAGAAGACGTTTGACCAACATCACTACTCAGGGAAAAGTGAATTTTCTGAATGAAATTTTGTCTAACGTATGACGGAAGACTTGCTCGTAATTTCATCATGATTTCGTATCTCTATTTTTATACTAAGTTATTCTATATGGCCGTGTGCCTGGTGCGACCGTTCACTGAATTTCACTGGCTCGCCTAACCTAGGTAGATATACAGTATTCATATGCATATGTAGAGCTGACATTTTATGTGTTGGAACATAAGAGATATTGTCTAATGGAAAGTGACCGGATTTAACTAGTCGTATTATATATAGATCATTTAATATTCTTTTTCTGAATTATGTAACTGATTTTGGTTTTATGACAACCATTGAGTAGGTAAAAACATTTATTTATGGTTACGCAATATTTTACATAGACTGCAGTGTATTATAGATAATGGAGCATTGCAAAATATAATAAAACTATAACGTTCTTCGATTTTCATTAAATACAAATTTACAGGGTTCGAACATTTTGATCTTAGCTTTTATTAAATTCTCTTTTACAACGGTGAAAGGTGTGTCTTGTTAAGTATCGTTAAACAGCTGAAATTAAGACACGATGATTCTTTCCATAGAGATGATAGACTTTCGAACACCTTTTTTTGCTGAGTCTTCAAGAATCCCACGCCCATTTTCCATCTAACGCCAATTAGCAAAACGGTCATGGAACGGCAGTACACTATAATTACGAATAATTGGGTGGAAAAATGCTGACAGGGAACGGGCGAGCCGCGCAACAGGCAGAATACTGAACCAGCCTTTGATGAAATGCTCTTTACACCTTTCCGCTACGTTGATTCGCGAAAAGCGCGAAACAAAAACTAACCTGCGATATCGCATGTCGACGCATCCAGTTTTACCGCACATGGGCCGAGCATCCTGTGCCAGTGAAAACTAATTGGAAAAATAAATAACGGAGAAAAAATCATGCGCGACAAAAAGTGACAAATTTCTTGTGCCAATCAGTCAGATGGATGATGATCGAGTAAACAAGCAATGTGTATCTAATAAATCTGAACGTATAGATGAAATAAAAAATTCCCCTCTCTTCGTCTCTCGCTGCTTTCTAAACACAGATTTACTATAAGGGATGACGCGTGAAACCCAAAACTAAACTGGTCCATGTAGGGTCTGAGAGCAGGTAAGTAGAATCGCTCGAAATATACAGGGCGAAGGATGTAATTAAGGAGCAAAAACGATCGGTGCAACGACTGGGAACAATTAAAGTAATACCAGAGTCCTGCCATTCCAAAACCTTTAACTAGGAATGGCATGTGGTGATTTAGATCGATATTTCTCATGATCCCGGTCTAATGCTCCTCGTTTCGGGTGACTAATTGTTATTAATTGCTCTGGAAATACTGGATTCGTGATCTCGCTGATATCGATGCCCCCGTAGGATCGTAATCCGTATCGTTAAGGAAAGCATTCAGTTAATATTACACAGTGACTCCTTTGTTTCGAAGACGGAAACCTCTTGAAGAAAATATTCAGCCTTGTCGAGTGGGTAGGTTACCTTTTTCTTCGTGATGCCTTCAGACAATTTTATTGAACCAAAGGAACGGCTGTTTAACGTTATTGCAAATTGTTCTGTCGGCAAGATCCTTCCAGAAGGCTTTCGCCGGCCATTGCATCAACAACGGAGACAAGCGAAACACTTTTTTGAAATATAATCCTCCATTATGCGCGTCAGTGAAACGTAACTCGAGAAACACCTTCGGAGATCCCTCGAAGAAACAGAATTCAAAAGGCTTTTGTCCCATTCGTGAAATAACTGCATGAGTCATTCTTTTAAATTCGACCCTGTCTGTCCGGTGGCATCATCGTCTTGGAACACGCCAGGTTTCCTCCCGTTACACCAGACGAATTCGTTAGCGGTTCAACTGCCTGGATTTTATGAACAGTCTCTTTTTTTGTTACTTCACAAACCCTAAATATTAGGTCCGGTTAAAAAAAAAAGATACTCGTGAAAGCTTAGCTTTCATCTGTTTAATCTAGTAAATAAGTCAGCAGTTTCGTATGGTTTTCTTTGATATAATTTTAGGTGATGGGAGTCATATGTAGGAACCAAGGGACGATACACATCCCATAAAATCAACGAAAGACATATGTATCCCGTTATCTGAAGAATAACATATCAAAACGTACAAAACAAATAGAGACTATATAGAAGCGGTTTGAATATTTCAAAACTTTTAGAACTGTATCAAAACAGATAAGCAAGGCTGTATATTGTTTTATGTATATCCGTATCTTTCCAGGACGAATTCTGGAGCCAGTTAGGATGCTGTATCCTTTAAAGAATATTTGGCCATATATATATATGTCGTATTGTTGGCCGATAGGTTGATCGGTCCCTGGGAATCCGATCCTGGTGCCTTATCCGCCATGGCACTCGTG
>JARQTI010000311.1:0-12890 GCA_030142655.1 Trachelus tabidus | reverse complement strand
TGTTAGTGTAACGTCAATAATATATTACATTAATGTTTATATGATTAAATGATTGTAATGTGTAGAAGAATATAATGGGTTTTGCCATTGATAATTATAAGGAGTGGAACATAACATGGAGCATTTAAGGAGGAATTCTTTAGGCATTATGAACATATAAATTTTCATTTTCCCGCGCTAAATTCCCGACGGTGAACTCCTCCCCACTAAACACTCACTCGTGTTCACGCGTCTGTTATACCAGCCGGATTGGTGAACACGACTCTGCAATATCGCGCGAGGCGATGATCAACAAATTCTACTCCCAAGTGGGCCGCTACGATTTAACGCCACTCAAATTGGCGAAATTCAAAAAGCCGAGCGTTGTGCATCTCCCTACTTACTAATCTCTGCGCCACACATGCCCTTTTCGTCTCTGGCTGCGAACGGGTAAGTTGATAAAACTTAAACGAAAATATTGATAACTAATGAAATTCACGCGAGATCTTACTTACTCAAATATCTTGTTAATTGTGAATGTTTGAAGAGAAAGAAAACAAAATAACGCGTGACAAAGAAAGCAATAGATCGTATATCTTTGGAATCCTACGTATTTCGAGGCTATTTATGCCTAGGAAGTAATGAAACAACTTTCTTTCACGAGCATAATTGACGGTCCGATCGGAAATTTGGAAAATCGTGAAAATCCCGCAGGATTGTTCAATGAACTCCTCGACGTGACCGGCAATTATTCAGCGATAGTCGAGCTAACGAAAGACGTGCCCAGCTACAAAGAAATATTGAGCACCTGAAAAAAACAACATTCAGCAAAATTGTAGGCCGGTGCGCGACAACCGCCCGTAAATTAAACCGGAACTCTATAGTGTACCAATGCTGTCTCTGTTCGGACAACACAATTATGAAGTTTCAACAGCTGGAGATACACCATATATACACTACCGGTCAAAAGTTTAAGTTCACATGCTTTATTTTTGAATTCTGATATTATACGAGCAAAAGGCGAATATTTCGAAGAATCAAAAATATAAATAATTACTTGCGGATCCTTTTGTAAGTCGACATATTTTGTGTACACAATGATTAATATTTCATAAATAATAATAATAAATAATAATAAATAAAGAAAACCATGGTTTTTTGAACATTTCATTAACATTGTGAGATGAATCTAAACTTTTGACCGGTAATGTAGATGTATCCAGCATATATGCTCACGGCATCGCAAGACTGCAAGTTTTGCATAGTTCATATATTTTGTTTAATTTGCTGGGTTTAGAATACAATTATTTTTACAACGCCGACAGCTAGATTCAGCTATCTCTCTGTCCCACTGATATATTCCCCTCTCATTCTTCTCTTTTCCTCTCAAAACCCAACGCAATATTGTACAATATATTAATAACACTATGAGAAAATCCAATGCAGAAAAGTGTAACGAATATCGAGAACGATCACGTGCGAAAAAAAAGCGCCGAGTACGGCAGCGGAACGCGTTAAGAAACATAGACACAGAAAAATATGTTTAAAATTACTGTACAGAAGTTGCGCCTACCAAAGGGATGAAAAAGTTTCACTTCTACCACGCGGCATTCCAAGGATATTTTCTTTTAGATTGTAAAATAGTCATCAGGACATTCACCAACTTGTTGAAATAAATAGCACAGGTATCATGATTTATCAAAGTGCTTTTCTGAATGTAGTTCAATCGGGCAGCATCTTCTTGTGATATTTCTGTTCCGCCATACTTGAATCTATATAACGTCTGCAATATATTCTCTCAACTTATTTCATTTGCAATTAATGTGAGAAAAACGGTTGGTTTACCCAGTTGCCTGATCATGGCGAAAAGATCCCTTTTTCGTGCGGCCCAGTACCAAGTTGAATTAGGAATGAAACGTAAGAAAGCTAGATTGCTTTCTATACAGTTGTTGACGTACTCTTCTAACTCAATGTGCTGCCGCGTTATATTTGTATTTTTTCCAATGTGTTTGAAGGCAACAGTAAGACAATCCCAGATTCTAAGCCTTATAATTTTCATCGCCATGTACAGTAAATGATTCGGGGTAACCCCACGTCGATCAGAACGTCTTAATTCACTGGTTGCAATCATCAATGGTGTAACTCGTACTTCTTCTCTGAATGTCCGAAATTGTCCATAATATATAGAAGGAAATACAAGTAGTTCAGCATGCTCATCGAATAACAGGCTATGTTGGACGTTGTCTTCACCTGGCGCTATGGGAAGATATTTATCATCATTCCATAATCAATTCTGCTGTTGAGTTATGAGACTTTCTTCGATTGGAGTATCTTCACTGAAGTTGTCCTGTGCAATCTGATTCACGTTATCACTATAGTTGAAGACGGTTTCGTTAACTTTGATGTCATACAGTCTATAAAGTGGGAATATCACTAAATGCTGTAGCCAAATTTTGAGTGCTTTTGTTAATTAAACCACTCAAGTAACTGGATCGATGAATTTTCTTCCTCTTTGTATGCACGTTAATACAGTCATCATCAGCAATATTTCTTGAGAGTAGTTTGACCATGGTATCGACAGTGACAGGAACGTTGATGATTTGTCCTAATATGCCATATTGTCCATGGCAATGTCGCAATCTTCTAATCTGCATAAATGGAATCCTTGGTGATACAAGCCGTTCTGATACTAAGTCCAAAGGAGGAAGATTTTTGGTCGCTCTGGATATGAAAAGCCATTATATTTAGCCAATGTTGGAATACACTTTCGATTGAGCGATTGTTTGCAATGTTAAACAAATCTGTACTACATCTGTTGTAGCTGTTGACAGTACTGTATTAATAATCTCTTCATACTGAGCTGCTGCAGGTTTTAAGTCTTCCGGAAACCACAATCTATCACAAATTGAGCACGACCAACCGAAAGTATTTTTTATAATCTTCTTGGGTGAATTCTCGATGAATATTTTTATGAAGATTGAAGTCAGTGTAAGCAATATTATCATTTGTCACAGTATATCTTGGTCTATGATCCCTTGTTGATAGCCCTTCCATAATCACTTCCAAAATTTAATTCATTAATAAATTCTGATCACCAATCAATTCCGTCGACACTTCACGAATAATTGAATTAATATTCTGTCCAATTTCTGATTCCAACGCACGTTTACGATTTATATTCAAATTTATTTCTTTTTTTCTTTGTCTATGCTTCCGAACGCGATCCGTCGATGTTTTCGGATTTCTTTTTGGGTTGTTGACGGCCTTGTAAGTTCCCACTTACACTTTCACTATTGTTAAGAATAAAAAATCGATTTTGATTACCAGTCGATCTAATTGGCACTTCACGATTAACCCCCTGTTCAATTTCGGCTTCGCATGCACAATTTTGATTTATAATTTAATTTATTTACGCTTTCTTTTTTTCTATACTCTCGAAGGCGTTCCACTGTCGTTTTCGGTGTTTTTCTTGTTTCATTGAGAGCGTTTTTTCGCACGTAATCGTTCACGATATTCGTTACACTATTCTGCATTTGATTTTCCCATAGTGTTATTAATATATTGTACAACATAGCGTTGTGGATTGTGCTATGAGAGGAAAAGACAAAGAATGATAGGG
Organism: Trachelus tabidus; assembly: GCA_030142655.1. Taxonomy (NCBI): domain Eukaryota; kingdom Metazoa; phylum Arthropoda; class Insecta; order Hymenoptera; family Cephidae; genus Trachelus; species Trachelus tabidus. Next base: position 9,292 of record JARQTI010000311.1, on the reverse strand, counting down.
GAATGTATCAGTGGGAGAGAGAGATATCTGAATCGAGGTGCCGACGTTGTAAAAATAATTGTATCCAAAATCCAGCGAATTATACAAAATATATAAAGTATGATTTATTAAATAACCCAACAATGATGAGTTACATATTAATAATACTTTTGAGATATGAGATGGCAAATTTATGTGAACATGAACAGTGAAAAAAGATGTCGAATATTATGTATTCACACCACGCAATGAGAACTAACAAATCGCGCAGGTGAACAACAGAAGTTTGAATTGCAATGGCTATCGCCTTTTTCGTCACTCGTTTCACTCGGTATCGCTTTTTCATTACGCGTTTTATTTGGTAAAATTTATGCCTACCGAGCGAATTAAAAATTCACTTCAAAAACGTCAGTGCGGAGCGGATAAGGATTATGGCCCACAAAGCTCGCAGCCAGATTTACCAGAAGACGAATTCCAACAGGCCAAGGAAGAGCATTATAGTCATCTTCGGGAACTGAAACAGGACCGAGCCGAAGTGGAGCGTTCGACGACCGAACAGCACGAATCGGAACGGTGGAACGTTCTGCGAAGGAAGCTACTAACAGCTTCTTACTTTGGAGCTGTGTGCTGACGCAGACCCACGACGTTATGCAAAGCGCTAGTGAAGACCATCCTGTACAACGATGGAGTTAGCACACCGGCAACGCTCTATGGACAGACTTGTCAAATAAAAGCCCGAAAGCAGTTCGAAGAACAGACGGTTCACACAGTTCAGGATTGCGGATCATTTATAGATAAAGATATCTGTTTTCTAGGTGCCACTCCAGATAGTCTCATTGGCGACGATGGGATCGTAGAGATCAAGTGCCCGTTCTCCGCCAGAGATCAGATGCCGGATGAGGCAATCGCGGCAAATGTACCAGCCGTGGCGGGGATCTTCAACAAAGATGGAAATCTATACAAACGCCACAAGTACTAATAACAGATGCAAGGGCAGCCCCACATATGTCAACGAAAGTATTGCTGCTTCGTATTGTGGACGCCGCATGAGATCAAGGTAACTACTGTCCACGCAGAAGATAAATTTTTGTTAGATAGCATGCTGCCTTATCTAACCAAATTTTACGAGAATTACTTACTGCCTAAAATAATTGATAGCAGGTACAATAGAAATATGGTTATTCGCGAACGCGAGTATATTGTGAAAGCTTGTAAAACAAAGTAATTGCGTTAATGCGAACCTGTTATCTGTTCCTTTCAAGGCGATCAAAAAATTGAAATGGTCATAACCATCTCGTAAAATATTGATTTTGAGAAGCTCGTCTGCATTGGAACTCGTGAATCTCCCGTTCTAAAAAATGATCGAGAACTGCTGATCCATCTCCCGCAAAATGGCGGTAGAGATAAGTTCTAGTCTGAATTCAGTATGATGGAGACAAGGACCCATCGATTGAATTCGCATGAGCACAATAATTTCTTATGCACCATACTACGGCTTCAAGTACTTGGATCCATGTTCCGAACGTACTGCAGGGACGACTCTTACACTAGAATACACCCATTCCATCCTCCAGCGCAGCGTAAGATGGCATGAGGTATCGCATAATAGTTTCGTTTAGTTTTATATTTGATTATTTGTAGAGCATGTTACAAGAAATTGCATGCAACACTTACATATTCAGTCATCGTAAGTGCCGCGCAGTGGTACTTTTTCTCCCGGCGATAAATTTATAAATGCTGGGAAGGCAGCTAGAACTCTTTCCGGCCTCGGGATTATTCGTGGCGCGATAGGCTATACGTGCTTGACGACAAACGAAAGAATTAGATTCACAGTGGGGAATCTACGGGTTCTGTGTGTCAGGTGTCTTGACAGGAGGTCAAGCACCAATTTTGTCAATCCGCTCAAATTTTCAAATATTGTGAAGCCGATGAGTCGGGCACTAGGCCACTCGTCAGCTGATTTCGTAAATATTACTGTATCTACCAGTGGCGCATGCATTGCGTAACGCGTGTGTTGTTGCCGGAAACTTCCGGCATTCCAAGAAATAATTTCGTGTTTATCCTGGAGGATTCTGATACTCCTAATCCGTTGCATTGTTGTGTAAGGAATGGTTATTCCTTGTTATTTGAATTCCAAGGGCCCGTTGGTCCTTGGTGTGATCTATCTGTAGGTGAGTGATGGTGAGTCCATTGTGCCATTTCCTGGCGTGAATTTAATATCTGCTCAGATGATGAGCATCACAAGGATGCCGGCAAAGGTATTAAAAACCCTTATATATTTTTAATTATAAAATGTTTTAAACCTCGTGATTCCGTAGTCTATATATTCCTACAAGAAAAATCAATATAATATATAATAATATTGGTGAAACAATTAGTCCAAAGAGAGTACTCTCTGCTTATGGCGAGAGAGCGTCTCGAGCCAGAAAGGGATGAGACATACCCATTCGTGGATGTAAACCAGAACGCTCATATCGCTATTGAGCTTCTTAGTATTGAACCTTTTAATGCGAAAACGAAATTGAGCCACTGTAAAGAAAGTGAGACGAACAGACAGATATATGACTTCCTTTCTTCTGACAGAGGATACGGATCTAAGGTCTACAAATGTACGAATAATTTTTCAAATTTTCGTTGAAGCTTCCTCTTTTTTTTTTCGCTAGCTTATCGCGGTTTTCGTTGCCATTTCCCTCTTTTCAGTTGGCACTCTTTCACCGGTCACTTCCTTTTTAGCGATATTCTGCCCTGTGCGTCGATTAGCGGATTTCCGTTTTTCTGGGATATCTATTTCTTGCAGTATCCACTTATTTGGAATTTCGATTATTTTCGATTCCCATTTCACATCCGGTTTCTTTAATTCACTCATCGTCACTTGCCACTAGGTTAATCCTTGCTTTATGACTGAGTTAATTCGCTTAAATTGGCTAATCCCTAGGTGATGACGTCGGGCATTCTTCTCGTTACCCGTTCCCTCGGTGAAGATGGCTCTGCCTTGTTTTTATTGCCTATTACTGTCATTTGATGGCTGGCAATCGGTAGTACAGTGACAGGTGTTTTGTAGTGTTTCAAGTTATTATAGTGGAACATCCCACGTTCCCGTCCCGTCTCTGGATCTCCAATTATGTATGTTACCTCTGCAATTTTCTTCAGAATCGTGTATGGTTTTTCGTAAAGTGCAAAGAATTTGGCAAAACATTTGTTTGCGGGATCCGAGACGTTGCATGCTTTTATCAGCACCAGGTCGCCTTCATTGAATTCGGTGAGTTTGTGTTTATTATCGAATTTGGTGGCTCTTCGTTTGCCTTTTCTTTTGCGGTCCCGCGCTAAGCATAACTTCACGTCATATTCTTTTTTATCAGATGGTACCTTTCTCCGTTTTATTCCGACATATTTTTCCCAGAACCTTTGGGCTTGTTGGTTAAAATGCAATTCGATCGGAGTGAATCCAGTGGTATCGTGATGAACTTCATTGATGCACTCTTCTATCACCGGAATCCAGCTGATGCAAGTGTTGTGATTCTTCTTGAGGAATGTCCGAAAGAAGAGTGTGAGTTCCCTGTTTACTCGCTCGACGATATTCCCTTGTGGATGTCGTATTGAGAAGAACACGGATTGTACCTTCTCTTCTTTTAATTTATTCGACCAAAGACTTGAAGGGAATTGTGTTCCATGGTCGAACTGTATATTTTCCCTCACTCGAAGGTGGCACACTCGGAAAAAAAAAAGTACGATAGCGGGGAACACAAACCCCGAATCCTCGGTGGGCCTACAGGGCTACACAAACCACGGAGACGGCCAAACCACTACCACCTGCCGCCGCGAAGGTCATCAAAATTAGCGAAAAAATCATCCGGCGGCGAGTACGCATTAAAGGACAGCGTCAACGCCAGAGTCCAGGGGAAACTCCGAAGGACGTCTCTACCCAGGACTCTACCAAGAGTTCTTCGAGGCATGGAAAGAACTTGAAGGAAGGGAGCGTTAAGGAGTGGGTGGATGTCCACCACCTACACTAGGTCCATCAACCCAGGGGAACGATGTAACGCTATCAAACAAGTGCCATACCTCCCTGACCCAGGACAACTGCAGTTATACACCTGCCTCCACCTCATCTGAGTATTCGGATCCTTCCAGGATTTAAGTAACTTTTAACGTTAAAACCTGTACACCTTTAGTTTGTGTTCGCAGATACTCATTCTGCCTGGTCGCTTGTTAAAAATACCTCGATATTTCCATATTGTCTTCTTAAAGTGGTCTAATTGGCACGGGCTCAGTTTGGTGCAGTCGGAAAGTTTCTCCTCGACTTCTTGAATGGTGATAAAAGTCTTCCCTTTCTAGCTCTTCCGTATTTATGCGGTTGCATTCTGGAATTGAGTCCTTCGTGCTGGGTTGTTCCATCGGTTGCGCCAAGGGGATCGAAAGTCGTTCATCCTTGTTGCTCAGGTAGATTTTGTTTCCTCGGAGGTCGATCTTCCCCTTGTGTGTCCGTAAGAAGTTTATTCCGATTTTGCAGGTTCTTATTAATTTCGGAATTACCATGAATATGGTGTCTAACCCTTCTCCTGCTATGTTTGTCTTGGCTAGGATTTGTTTCCTAATTCGCACTGACTTGTAGGTTGTCGCATTTGTGACGTACATGCCCACTATTGGAAGCGTATGACAATGTCGGAAATTCTTTATGTGTTGATTTACGAAAGATTCAGAGATAGCAGTGACTTGACTTCCAGTGTCTATAAGTGCTTTAGTCTTGATCTCTTGGATGACGACGTCCATTTCTGGGCATTACAATGATCGACCGTCTCCTTGTGCTTCTTCTTCTTCTTCAAAGATATTGTTCCACGTCAAGATATGTTCTTGTTCTAGCCAAGAGAATTTTAATCGTGTTCATTTCATTTGAGTCCCTTGACTTACTTTCCATGTTCGTCATATTCGTTGTGGACGCGCCTCGGTGTCCCTGGCTAGTGCGGAGCGCCTTAGTGGCCACAACGTTCTTCAGTTTTCCGAGGCTGTTGGCTTCGGGCCACGGCTCTCTCCGGTGGACTCCTCCCCTGGCTCCGTTTCATGGGGTACAGTCCGTTGCGAAGATGGCTGATTCCCCTGCGTTCCTTCTGTCTGGATGGCATTCGCTTGGCGATAGTCTGCTCGATTGTAATTGTTATTCCTTCCTTTTTGATGATTCAGTTGAGGGCGGTTATTTGGAGTTGATTGTTGGTGAGCTCTTCTGGGTGGAGGATACGAGTTCCGTGGAGGTGTCATTGGAGATGAGATTGATGCTACGTTTGTAGTCTTTTCCCTGTTTAACGCTGGTTCGTTTCTATTTTCTTTTTCCAGTTCCTGCCGGAAAGGACTCTCGTGTTTTTGGAGTAACTCAGTAAACGAATTTATGTCGTGTATCTGCCTCTCATGGATAATAAGACTCAAGGTTTTCGAAAAGTGTTCCGCGAGTTTGCTAACGATTTTAGCTGTTGACAGGGGTGGCTCTGAGTCTTTTGCTTCGCTGAACATTTTTGTGGCGTATTTAACTGCCGACATTTTGTGTTTTGTTGGGTCCTATTTCCCGTAATGTAGATTTGAACCTATCTCCTGTTGGATATCACTATTCCAATACCTTGCCAATACTTGCCACCAATCTTGTGCCATTCCATCTAGACTATTGCCTATAATGAAACGTAAATCTTCCTCTTGGGCCTGAGTTACCCTCAAATAACTCGACATTTTCTTCAAGTACAGTAACGTCCAATTGAAGTGCGACACTTCAATTTTTGTATATTTCTGTGAAATTATGGCCGATATCGAAAAACCAAAGACATATATTTTAGGAAATTTCCTTCCCGTTCGAATGGTAAATGTTTTATCCCAATCGGATACAAAATGGCCGAACGGCAGGGGCTAGAGTGAAATAGTGCATTTTGCGACTTTTTGAAAAGTGCGAGAACTAGCAGTTTCTGAAGGAAATTCATATTTCTAATTATTGCACGAGAAAGAGCATTCTTCGGCATTAAAAAAACTCCCCCATTGAATATCTGTAGCATCACTCTAGGGGGAGCTACACCCCCTTGAAGTGAAAACACTTAAGTGGCCATAGCTTCCGAACGCGCCGGCCAATCTGGTCCAGTTTCTGCGTGATATCATCTTTAACAATACTGCAGATTCTCACAAAATTATTGTTTTCGGAGATGATCCCGTGACGGAGATCTCGTGATATCGCAAGCGCACCCGAAACTTCCCCGCCATTTTTCATTAGGAATGCGATAAAATAGAAGTTTAATATTTATTCCACACTGTAGCTGAGATTTCAACGATTAAAACGCGCCTTTAAACACCCAAAAATAGGTTTGCTAAGCGGTTAAATTTTTCATTTGAAAAAACACCTAAATTTTGCGAGTTTCGCTCGACATACTCGGGGGGACAATCGCTTGGCTGGCGTGGTGGGGTAATGGCCCGCTCGAGGTGCGGAGAGACGTGTAGCGGGGGCAACTGCTCAGGACCGTAAGTTCCGCCGCGCTGACAATGGACGTGTGCGGAGCAGAAGGAATCAAAGCCTCACCGCGGCCTCACCACGGCTACATTGTTTCCTATCTGTCCTTCTTCTCCGCACACGTGCATTGGCTTAACTCTGTCTTTCTACCCATGTAAGAATTGCCAACGCTTACAACAGGCCCAAGCCTTGGCCAATATATGTATATTGATAATTGGCCAAGCGTAACTCGCCTATGTTGGACCGTAATTGGGTTAGTATTGGTCACCAGTATTGTTATTTTTTTAATAATTGCCAGTATCCAACCAACAATAGGCCGATGTACTACTGCCAATGTGGGCCATCATTCGTTGCCCATCATATACCAGCGTTATTCATTGTTTATATTTGCCATTTTTAAACCGATCTGGCCAATGTCCTACTGCCAATAATTGGCCAAATTGTAAGAGTAAAATTTAGTAAGAATAAAATTACCTATATGACCAGAGTCCCTATACAACACAAAAGTATACAAGAAGCACGAGCGAGCACTAGTTCGCTGTCGCACCGCCAGATGGCCACCGCAACTCGCAAGCAGAATCGGAAGACCCTGATAATAATTAGTCCTTCGATGTTGCTATTGGTTTAGTACGATTTCGACATTATCTTGAATAACATGGTATTGTATTCAGCATCTCTCATTCGTAAGAGAATCATTTTTTTAGGCTATACCATCCGTGGAGAGGACTCTGTGGTTTTCTTTCTATTACAATAATCAATCCAGCGTCCTCCGCCCGAGCCCAGAATCCTGTTTCTGTACGCACTATGGACCATTATTCGTCGCAAATTATTTATCATTATTATTTATTTTGTTATAATTGCCATTAATAATATTTTTTATATTTGTATAATATACCGTGGAAAATCATAGGCGTAGTACCGTCTAACGATTTTGGGCCAATATTAGTTTCATTTATTGGCTAACATTGGCAACCAGTGCTGGACCCAAGTTAACATCCAGCAGCTTCCCATTGCTGCGACCCAAAGGCTGCTATTGTTGGGCCATTATCGATATATCGGGCGCCATGGAAGGCCCAATATTAGGCCCATTGTACTTTCCTTCACGGGTAATAATTCTACTCGCTTAATGTGCTTTCTCGCGCATGTTTTAGTTAGTGGAACTTGGTTTTTTCTGCACAGGTATAAATACTTTATAAGTCACACTGTATAATCATAAAACTGTATTATTAGGTTTATCTAGCATCTGATATCTGTGAAAAATGGGTAAATAAATTTTTGCTACTACCAAATCAATTTTGGAACACATTGTTAAATAACGTTTATTAAATTTCCATACAAAATTTTAACTTCATTTACACGTTGAAGAAGGACTTGAAGTGTGGCATTATACAGGCGCTCCAGAAGTTCGAAAAGGACATGTTGAAGTTTGTTAATACCAAAGTTGCATTACCCTGCAACGTAATGCTGCTCTTGGATACAGTGTCTCTGGAAAAATAAAATTAAATAATTTAATGAAGGCTTTGTTCAGCCGATAAAGGAACGACAACATTTTGGATTTCCTAATCACTCACCCAACTTTGAGATTATTATTAATATCCGACACGAGCACTTTCAGTTTCTTACTGAAGTTACTGAAGTCATTAAGACTGACTGTTACCGGAGACTTCGACCAGTTGATAACAACGAGTAAGGGGTCGTGACCCTCCAATTCTCTGGACATGGCGAAGACATTCTTGCCTAGAGAATCCTGATAAAATGAAAATAACATCGAGGTATATTCCACGTAACAGTAATGGAACTGAACCTGCAACCGATTACCCACCTGCTGACGTAGAATCATCCCATTGGAAAGGCGTGCGCGCAGGATCCCTAGAATATTCCTGATAACGCCCAGGATCAGTGGTGCATCCCCGAGGATCGTCTGTTTCCTTAAAAGTCAGATACGTATCCGTCATGCCGATCTCGTCACCATTGTAAACCGTCATCACGCCAGGTAACAGAAGTAAAATGAAGTTCAACATGTCTATCTTCTCGGAGCCGAAACGCGTGGCCAAGCGAGTCTGTCATGATTTCCACCCTGGTAACGAATGAATGAGCTGTTATTGGAATTCTTACATAATGAATTAAGATATAACGACACAGAAATGTTTTTCAAACTTACGATCCAGTTGGGTGTTCCATCTGCAGGCATACACTGAAGCCATTGATGAATATTATTCTTGATTTCGGCAGGAGACAAAGTGTCATCATCGAAGTAAATACTGTAGTTTGTGATAAGCATAAAATTGAACGGGATATCAGCGCCGTAATTATAGCATAAACACATCAAAAACACATTAGGAATGCCTCGGTAATCAACACGCGCTGTAGATTATCAGTGACATTCGCATTATATTTATCCAAGTGATCTTTCCATATCTGAACTATTTCATAACTCTCAAACAAATCTTTGGTGTAGATATGATTTTGGTAGTGATATTCAGTAGAAAGTAAGTCTTTTCCTGATAAAGGTTCATCTCTTAATTCAGCATCCTCATAGATAAATGGCAGTGCATCTATACGTAAACCAGCAAAACCGCGATCCAGCCAGTACGACATTACTTTCTAGTGGGGAAGCAATTGAACGAATTACGGAAATACTTTGTTCATTATTCACTAGTAACCATGGTTCATCTTCGTTTCCTTAATGACTACGTCATTTCTGAAGTCCAAATCTGCCTGGCTTACTGTAAATGGATGAAGATAACAAGCCTGTCGCTTGTCGCTCCATTCCCAAGCACTTCCGCTGTTGAAGACGCTCAACCAATTGTTTGGTGGTTTTCTGGTACCGTTTGCATC
>JARQTI010000310.1:8971-21117 GCA_030142655.1 Trachelus tabidus | reverse complement strand
CCGTCGAAGGCTCTGGAATGTCGGTATTATGTCGGTGCAGGAATCTGTATCCAGAACCCCCAATCTTATACTACTAAAGTCGACCGAGTGGCACTCTACGTCAGACATATTGCGTGATGCAAAATCCATAGTTACATTCCCATCCCTTTGAAACCACATTACACCCAGTAGCAGACAAATTTTACATAGTCGCAAAAGAGTTCAATATTTATACATCGTAATCACGCGATCGAAGAATCGCGTGTTATTTGGCAAAACGTTGGCAAAAAAATATCTAGTAATTTACTTTATCCTAATTAAACGTTTCCAAATTCCCCATTTTATGCACCTGTTACGTGCATCGAATTGCATTTGGCTACAATTTTTTTTTTTCGTAAATCTTATCTCCACCCAAATCGGCCAGCAATATGTCACGCAATCTCAAATCAGGAGCAGCAGACTTGCCCGCCAAAGGATTGCAGGTCTTGACTGCCGTCGGATAAAGGCACGGAAATGAGAGAGTACCTAACGCGTGGGCAAGGACCAAGTCCGTGGCTAAGCTGTGCGCCACGAGTGCACGCCGTCGGGTCCGACCATTAAACCCAATTACGGGTAATTGCGCCACTAAAGGGACCAACGTTTGTCCTACTCCATAAAAGTTAACCGTGTAACCATATGGGCGATCTTGTTCGCGCGATAACAATGCGCGAGGACAAACAGAAATTAGTCGGAGACTGTCCCACGTGTATCTTTCGGTCATTTTTCATCAAATTACATCATAAGTCCACGAGAGAGACAAATTAAGTATTAAATATCAAATTTAAAGCGTGCTCATCGTTCCAGAAATGTATATTCGATTAAGCATATTTACGTGATAATATTTTCAAAAGTACTTTCGATAAAACTTTCCGTACGTCGGATTCGAGCCGGCCATATCGAATACGTATGAATTTATCGAATATGGGTTCAAAGGTCAGCAGCTTTCCACTGTATGTTCGTGATTTTTGTCTTTATATACACGTTAGGCCTTTGCCGCTCTTACTGATTTCACGAGAAATAACGGAGCGCCGTTCATCCATTCTCGCCAGGAAACTTCCCGTAAATCAGTCAGGATCGATCCAGACGCGATAAAACGACTCGATTGATTCACGAGGGTCGAGCGTAGAATAAGGTCTGAGGTCAGCCACTCTTCGCGAATGTATGTACCTTTAAATAACGATCCTTTTAACGTACGAGGAAAAGATCAACCATACATAACGTACCTGGCGGACCAACCTTAACCGGTCCACGCGACGAAAAGGTAGGTAGACGAACTTTATGTCATTACGGTTTCAACTTCGGTACCTACTTCGAGAATCGACCCGGTAAAATTGTTTGAGCACTAAGTAAAAGAAAAAAAAGCAATATTAAAACACGTGTCTGCCCTTTAAATTCGAAAGTTCTTAGTTTACTCAATAATACAACATTATATTTGCATATTCAGAGTACACGCAAATAAAGAATTACGTGCATATCGCACGTCACAAATGGAAAATATCGATCGGACCGACTCTGTAAACAGACACCCATTAATTTTTTTGAAGGACAATTAAGAATGGCGGGATTTACACCACTTGTTTTAATTATCTTTTTCGTTCAAATTTTTTTTTTACTTCCAACGCGTCATACTTTTTACGCGCGCGTAATCAGGATTGACAATAATGCATGGTCGATCATTCGTCCGCCTAACAATGTCGACTGTTTTTCGAGAAGGCTAAACAATAAAACGTAACGTAATCTGGATCCGCAAGATGGCGGGGTATCGTGTTTACCATCATCTAATTCCCTAAGATTCCTTTGTCTAACGATAAGGAGCTCTGTAATGTCATCCTCAACGGGGCTACCAGCATTCTAAGGGCTTCCGCGCCGCGCAATGCATTTCAAACGCAAAGATACAATTTCAAATGTAACGACAAATTACGTGCAGCGACAGACTATGATCGTAGCGACGTGACAATTTCGATTTCGTCGGGTAAACTACAACACAACAAAGAAATACATCGGAACCACTTTTGACGATAGTGACGTCAGTAGTTATACAAGGAGAGTTCTGGACCAAGATTCCTGCACCGACATATTACCGGCATCCGGGTTCGCGTNNNAGCACGGACGCGAACCCGGATGCCGGTAATATGTCGGTGCAGGAATCTTGGTCCAGAACTCTCCTTGTATAACTACTGACGTCATCCGTTAGAGTACATCCCTGACTCTAGGGAGAGCCAAATGGTGGTCAGATCATCTTCACCCTTAATGCGAACGGGGATGCTGTGTCAGAAGACAAGGGAGAAGGTCGAGCCAGCAGAAAATTCTCGGCTGCTCGACAGACGCCAGGAGTAAGAAAAAGAATATGAACGGAAAAAAAAACGAAACCACCCCCTCTGTGATCGATCGCACCCCTGCGACATTTTGAATCCAATGAAGAAAAGTTATACATCATTTTTTTTTGTGAAAATTCAACCTAAAATCTTTCAAAACGACGAAGATCTACACGTTTCATTCCGTAAGAGCGTTTTGGGGGGAAAAAATCTTAAGTCCTTGCCACGGATAAGACATTCTACGTGTAAAAGGCACTATATACTATATACGTGTATACACAGGGTTATTAACGGCAAACGGACCAGTTGAAATTGGCCGTGAATGGATGATTTCATGAATGATAACAGGGTGGCGTCATCAAACAAAAGAAAGTTAACGTTGTAACATTGCCGAGATCATGCATTTCACATTCTTTCATTCGTTTATCGAGGCCGCACTGCTACCATTGACAGAAGTGTTCAATCGCGGCCAACTTCAGCTAGTGCGTTTTCCGTGAATAACCCTATATAGTACAGTAACACTATATAGTGTCTATAATATGTAGTCTCTGTGTTATTTGTAACTTACTGAAATCTTCTAAGAAAGTGCATACATATTTCACGCTAATAGAATATTCTACGTGTATCACGTAGAAATGCACTAGGCCTCAGTTTACGTGGAATCGATTACATTGCAAATGCATGCGGGAGTAGACAGCACGTTACACTTTACGCTATGGCATCATTAGTATATTAAATATACACAGTTCCCGGTAACTACACTGAAAAATTACCATACAGTCCTACCAACAGCGAATAGCTAGAAAGTTACTTAAATGCAGTTGAGTCAATAAAAAAAAAAAAAAAGTTGATCTAACAACACATAACTTTATTTCAGCCTATCCGTTCAACCATGAAGATTATATTGTTCAAATACAACAATGGATCATAAATGTACGTCAGTGTGACAATTTGTCAATTTTTAAAATTACATTCTTCCCCGGTACTAATTTTTCACATATTATAAATAAATAAAATCACATATAATTTGGGCGTTTCATTGCGACTGAGTTACAGGAGTTCCGATTGTTGTTTACAAGTTTCAGTGATAAGTAATAGCACACAGTCCAACTGTCCAAGTCACGGGGCACGTGTAAACACACGTATCCCTTTGAGCGAGAAACTAAGGACTTGCAAATAGATCCGCTGACACGTACGGGCGTACCGGAAGTTACGAAACAGTCCACAAAGCTTACGTGTCCAAGTGTTTATTGTTAATGTAGTAAAGATTAGCCAAACGAAGTAATGCGATTCTAAAAGTGTTGTGATAAAACAAAAGTAAAGTAGGAGAAATTTATATGGGTACCAAAGTAGGAACAGCGAATAATAAAATTACATAGGGCCGAATTAATTAAATTAATTTATTAAGGGCTGTGTTGCGTACATCGAGTTCCCTCGGACCTAGTGCCCTTGACACGTCTTTCTTCTTCGTTCTTCAGCTGGAAACTAACCCTACTCTCCTCATCAAGAAGGACCATACTTATCCCTAAACATTGAACAAGGTACGAAGATTGTCTGGAGATTGGCCTCGCGTTGCTCTTGACTATCCAGTGTAAACTGACATTTTTATTGCTCTCAAATACTGTTCTTAAGACCTATTCCCTGATACTATATGTATCTATTTATATACTGCAAGTCTGAAACATCATAAAATAGTCCAATAGCGATTTAACCAACTTTTGAATGAAGTATAATAATAATAATCGATTAAAATAATAATCCCACAATTACAAAAATAACAAAATAAATTGAGATATGGTTAAGCGTATGGTTTAATTATAACTTTATGTTTAAACGTTCCAAGCAACATATTTGAGTGGCCTAGTTTTGGAAAGGGAGAGAGAGGTCTTCACCCCTCTCCCTCTCTCATGATCTCACTTATACAGATAATAGGCTAATCAGCGTAAAAGAAAATATAAAAACTGGCCAAAAGGTTAAGTAACTTAAAGATAGATATCCAGTTTCCGTCCAGTAATTCAATATAGAGGAGCAAGAAGAAAAATACAAAATACACAGTAAGATCTGCAAGGTTAAAAAAAGACGTGCTTAGTAAACGTCTTGCCCATATAAAAGCTTTTAAGCTTCGTATTGCGTGTCGCCCTGTGAAAACTACAATTTCCTGATGGCACATGGACACGTACGAATAACGTAAAGGGACATAGACAATTCCGTATAACTATGTGTATAGCGTTGCAAGCACCGATATAAGATATATAGACAGGATTGCTGGAAAACTTTTCATTTTTGTTTCGACTTTTCCGTGAAGGCTTATATACCTTTGTTTTCGTTTCGCTTCCGAATAAAACCAGTGAAAAAGTTCCACACGTGCAACTGCAGTTGCCGGTCATGCGATTCCTTTAGCGTTTTGACAGGGTCCAGAATCCGGAGGACTTTGAAGCACTTGCAAGCGTGACGTAGAGACCCCACTTCTTTTTTCTTTCGGTTCTTTTTTTTTTCTGTCGCTGATATAAAGACCGAAATAGGGGGAAAACGCGAGGAAGGAGGACGAAGACAAAGCGAGATATGCAAAAAGGCGGATTCAAAAGAAATCCACGCGACGCCGGACTAAAGCTTCGTGTGGCCATTTTATCATACATATACGAATCTATGTACTAGTACGTGCTCATGTGACGTATGTCTACACGTATCTGCCTGACTATACACGGTAACTATCTACTGTGAGGACGGAAGTGTATTCGGGCTCTAGACGACAAGGTTAAAAATAGCCTGGCTATTGGCCCCATTGCTACAAGCCCATGCAAACTGATCCGGGACGGCTGCAAGGTTTTTGCATATTGCTTGCGCCGAGAGACGTCTTCTTACTTTCAATATTTAATTTTCTTTAAACCTCAATTTCTTCAACGATGCGCATATTACTCTGTGGCAATTATCATTTGAACTAATCCCGTTGTATACGAATTTGTGTTCCGCGACAAGAATGAGAAATACGAGTGTTCAAAACTTTTGCATGAAATTCGATACGTTGGATACGTACGTTTGTAACGTCATAAAATTAGCGTAATTTCAAAATTAAAGAGACAAAAACGGGAACCACTGTAGATAATGTATTTTTAGTATGCAACGCCCGTATATAGTACTTCATTTTTAAACTTTTTGATTTACTACTTTTTGCCAATGCTCTTTTTACAGTCTTTTTTACGAGGTATTTCTACCCCAAAATATTCGTTTTCACGCCCGGATTCCCGATATCGTTTACATCGCAAAACGTATGCTGGAGCACGGCCACGAAACGTGTCCATGCGATATCCGAACGGTGGGATTTTCCAATTTGAAAAATGTTCCATTGGGACTCCATATATATTATATGCATTCAAGTGTACATGCATTTATGTAAATATGTCTATATGGAATGCGTGTTCTATACTTGAATAGCATTGTACGGAGGGTTAGATTCCAAGAAACTGCAGTCTCCCGTTACGCCGAGGATATTTCGTCCACTTACGTCATATAAGATTGTTCCGAGTGATTGTCGGAATGAAGCGGATCGACTAACAAAAACCGATCAGGATAATCGAAGCACATGTTGGGGAGAGAATTTACGTTTGAAAAGCTGAGTTAAAGCTGCTACCTTGAAACGAAAACGTCATATAACTCTACTGAGCGTAAATATGACATGGATACGCGTCATGGTTATCAAATAATAGGATTATTTGGTATTGAAATGATCCTGTGCATTTTACAATTTAAATTAAACGTGAATTTACAAAGGAAATAATCCCGTTTATACTGCGAGGGATTACGACGAGATGAATTAAAAATATTGACGAAAATAGGGAAACGCCAATTAACATATAAAATTAAATTCAACTAACCTTGAACATAGCATGTCAGCATAAGGCAGCACAGAAGTAAGCATGTTGTCGTAGCCATTTCCGTCAAACAGTAAGATTATTTATTTTCTTCGTACGAAATCCGAAATTATTTTATGTAATTTCTAGAATCTCACACAGAGTCCTCACTAGCCCGCACAATTTTTTATCACCAACATTAAATTCCTATGGTAAACACAGATTTCTTCTTTTTCGTTTCTCCTTAGTTGGAGCACTGTTTCTTCTATTTTGTCGTGGGAGCACTGTCAAAATTTTAACAAAAAAAAAACGTCCGCACCGTATTTTCCTTATTACGTGACGTCACAATATTAAATACAGAACACATACAAGCACGCGGCGCGAAGTACCGACACGAACTGAGGACAGTTCGCCGTTCGAAGTCCAACCGTCGTACTCTATCCCCTCCACTGATACTTACTGTGAACCGGAAAACCCCCTCCAGTGTCACTGCACCCTATAGTCCCGTGACATCCCGTTTGGATTTTCTGGCTTACGACGACGAGTCCAACGACGACTGGCGCCTATCTTTAACCCCGTGGAACTCTTTAGACTTGGTCTATAGTGTCGCAGCCTTGCCTGCACCTGGTACTGACCTATCGTAACGAGCTTTTATACTGAATACCGATAAGCTGTTGCATTTTTTATTCCGCCTCTTTAATTACATATGGATTTAATTTATTTTAAGGTATTTCGTATGGCGCAATCATCAACATTCATAATGAGCTTGTAGAGCAGGGTTGTGCTTTGAAGTTGGAACTGTGGCAATACTTTTTGTAGGGATTTTTCGTTAACTAATTTTTCTGACATCACAAAATTGCAGTTCATGGCTTAATAAATATTGTGCGTAAATAAAAAAAAATGTTTAAGCCGCTGGCGCCAACCTGCAGCCGATAAAGCTCGTTTGTGTATTTTGCTGAGAAATTTTTGTCCTTTGAATGTTTTGCGGGAGAAGGATGCACTCGTGTGAGAGTGCAAAATCTCGTGTTATTGCTCTTAATTACGAATCCCTTTGAAGCTACCGGTTGCTGCGTCTGGTAACGCCAGTTGGTGAGCGACGACGAGTGAGGGCGCAAGAAAAAAGGAACGCGTGGAAAGAAGTGGTAGAAAAAAAAAAGAAAGTGGAAAAGGTCGTACTGAAAAATAAAAGAGAAATATATGTATATATAAGAGGATAAAACGGAAAAGAGGGAGAGAAAAATACGGGTAAGAATTCCGTGCGCAGCAGTGAACAAAACGTGAGACGAAAGAGACTAACCGAGTCAAAAAATGGTGCATTAAAAAACTAAGCAGAAAAAGGAGGAAGCAAGGAAACAGGTTAAATTTGAAACACTGAAAGCCTGTATCACTATAGAAAAGTACAGAGAAATCTCGGCAGAGCTACAACCTTTACTATTATTACACGTGAGATTCCGTTCAGGGGACTCATTTAGTTAAAAAGTCATAGAAAAAATGCCCATCCAATAGCTATTTTACTCCTGAACGTATCGTAGAACATTTCTCGTTTCTTTTTAAATATAATTGAAATGTACGTGACACCGGATATATAAGCATAGAGGGTTGACTCCGATACACCTTCATGTAATTCCACGTTTTCTTTTTAGTAACAAGGATCCATTCCAAGAGTCGTAACTAGACGCGCAACTGCGTGTGCACTAAGTGCTTCACTTTTTAATTTCACTGTATATTCCAGGGTAACGTAAGTATATTCACCTGAAAAACCTTTGGCCGTTTTTACGGAACGACGAAAAATGAGCTGTTTGTGATGTCAGCTTGGGGCTGAAAATAGGGGTTGAGTGGATAGATGATGTTGGTTCCGCGGTACCCCTTTGACTTTAACATGCAATTAAAAGTGCACTGAGAAAAAAAGAAGGTAAAATTTAAGAATCAGTGTCGAAAATTATGGTGCACGTTATTATAATCAACTAGTGAAAAAAAACTTCACATAAATCATAAACTTCAGTATAGTAAATTATCATACCGCAGTATAATACAAAATATTATAAAATTTAAATTTTTTAATTGAAGAAGAAACCAGCGAAAAGATAGTAGTTAGGTTAAACGGTTGACAACCGTCTGCTATTAGTTGGTCAAAAATCGTAAAAGGCGCTGTGCTGCGCCATGCTGCTCGTGTATAGTAATTTATATTATATTGAATAGTTTTTGCTTTAAGGAATTGTCTAGCTCTTTTAAATATAGGAAAAAGTTATTTATATTTAGATTCTTAAATTCTATAGTAAATGTATGAAAGAAATCACACTGAAAATAGAAATTGAAAATATTTCAAATGCATACTTTACTGGATAATATCTTGTACGTCTATTGTATTCGTTACTATGTAGATTAAAAGTTCTATGATATGACAGCAATTATTACCAAACGGGCTTTCTCCTTTTTTCTCATTGTGCACTTTACGCCCTGTAGACATTTCACAGATTCAGTGCACGATGGCTCAGCTTGACGTTTACGTCTACGTCGGCGTCTGTAACGTCTACACCTTACACAGATTCGATGTCTTTTTACACGCTACACATTTGCCTGCATTTCTATGCAGGTACCTCACAGGAGCCTACATATATACATATATATATTTATATGTTGACATACAATATTTATATGTCATATACAGGGTGGAGTATTTATAGTGTCCAGGTTGATTTTTTCGGAAACGAAGTATGTAGTATCTAGAGAGCTATACATTTCTTCAGATTTGTATATTCAGATGGCATTGGGGTGTGCTTTCTTCTGATGCGCTCCAGTAATAATTGGTACGCAGCGACTCTTTCTTGATGATCTACAAAAATTTCTGGATAAAAAAATTATAGCAAGGGAAAAAACGCAATAAAAGGAATTAATGCAGTTTTTTCGTCATATCTAACCATTGTTTTCTTTTTCATCAAATTAAGACCGTTTCGTTTCTTATCTATTAATAAATTTAACCCCCGAGAAACGCCAACTTGACAACCCCTCAATATTTTCGTGGAACAACGGCTACGGTGAAGTGTCACTCAAATTTCAATATCGCGATCTCGCAGATCGCTTCGTGATTAGAAACCCATCCAGCTCCATCCCTGAATTCATTGCTCCTGGACCTCGGTGAAGAACACGTGAAAACTCAATGCACATTCAATCCGAAAAATATTCGTATCGATATCACTCACTTCCCATATCGTTCTATTTTTTTTTCTCTCACACCCCTAGTTCTTTATTCTTTCCCATTCAATATAGAACTTCATTATGACCGGTTTTCCACCATATGAGAAAATTCCCCGAGCAACTTCTCAGCGAATGGACTCCGACGTGTCTTTCACTTTCGAAGACTCATATCAATGCTGCGTGTGATATTGATTCTTTGGGTGCGTCAATATGTTACCAAAAAAAGAGAGGGCATAGCAAGAAAAAAAAAGACCGAAGAACCAGAGAGAAAAAATTGGCTAGAAAACCTAATAATATCACGTGATACGTGCTGACCCTTCTAACACTTTGGTTTCATTCGCTGATACTGAATATTACTTTTAGTCTGGCGTAAATACGCAATTTTTATCATTACACCATAAATGCGTATTACCAACGTAAACTGTCGATTAGATACAGCATTTTCTCATTTTACTCCTTTGTTGATCAATTGGGGTGAACCAGTGATTTTGAATGCCATGAAAAAGGTAAGTCACTCAGTTCCGGAAAATGTTGGTACACTACCGATACGATTTAAGTAAAAACTGCTGATCGGCACGCGATCCGGGTCCAGGTGACCGCGAAGGGGTATAATGAGGTCCCATACAAGATCAACATATGGCAAGTAGTGAGAAGGGGACAGGGGTTCCCCCTCTCTTGGGGTGTGGAACTCTACAAGTTAGGTTAATGCCATTCCACCCCCACAATAGTGCAGGGTACCAAGATGGACTTCCAGGACAGGGTTATCTGGGGACTGTCTAGGCATGAGACCCTTAGAGCTGGGTCTTCTGGAACATGTGACTCATGGGTCTCTTACCTCGATAGTTCCTAGGTAATCCTGTCCACGACTTGGTTCTCGGAACCAGGGTTGCCAGGTTACTTCACGGTTTAGACCTGATGCAGATACAATATTTCTATGCGTGAAACTATGTATGATTTACTTAAAACTTTTCTTATTTTTGATCTATCAAAAAAAAGATTTTACTTGCGGACTGACTGTACGTACGTGTAATACGTATGTATTAACCTTTCCAATCCTTTGATAATACTTCTCCTGTGCAATTCACTTCTTTCCAGCAACAAAACGGAAAAGACGTCAGGCAGGCAGCCAGTAACAGGGATTCAAAGAGGTAACAGACAGAAAGAAGGTAGAAAATGCAATGGAAAATAGTAGAGAGAAAGAAAAGAGCAAGAAAATATCACGCAAGTGGAAGAGGCGAAACGTGTTCGAAACATTCGCCACTCTCGTGCCTCTCGCGTCGCTCTTGCAACATTGTTCTTCTGCTTTGTACTACAAAAATCATGCATGGCAAACCAAGGGGAAAGAGATTTCTCTCTACGTTGCGAAAGCGAACACGTGCCTTAGCACGGCAACACGTATACTATATTAATAGTATCATATATATACACACACAGTAAAACCGATTTTATTATATTTCCTTCTTTCTTTTTTCAATTCATTTCGCTATTCCAATACTTTTTCCTCTGTTCTTCCCTCACGTCGTATTTTACGGTTCAAAGAATCTGCTATCATAGTTGTCGATTCTCTTTATTTGTTTTTCGCTGTTTTCGTTCATCGAATTTTCCTGTATTTCGAACTTGACACTTTGAAACTGAAGTCACAAGAAATATGTAAATATATATATGTACAAAACTGTAAGCAGTTGAAAATATGGACAAATTTCTGCGCTAGTCCATAATGTAGAGAGAGTGAGAGAGAGGGCTGAACATCCAGAAATAATACGGAAGCGAAAAATAATTAGCGACCGGAATAATTTAGCAAGTAAGTCAAGCGTGGAAAAATCTTGTTAGAGAGCAAAAGAAAAAAAAATGATAGAACGGAATAAAAAGCGATGTAAAGGGTACGAAATTAATTGGATGCACGTTGGGACGGGAGAACAGTTGAATCGCGAAATGGAAACCAATCGAAACGAAGTTTGGTCGCTCGAGAAATTGTGTAACTCGTTTTCTCGTGATACTATTAACTTTTAAAATTTCTTTCTTTCTCATAATTACGACAAACTATCGTTCTTCAAAGTTGTATTAATGATTGCCAATCGTTCGAGAATCAATCTTTCTATTATACTATTTTCTGGACACGATGCAAACCAACGGCGATTCTGTTTGCGAAAACAATGAATAAATACAAAGCTAGTAATTCTAGTGAAATTTAAGACTCGTAGCTACTAGGGTTTTTTAGACTAGCGTGGGTGGGACGTGAAATTAAATGGCAGTATACCTTTATCTTCTCCTTCTCTAAAACCCGTATTCAGAACTCGCTTTTAATGCTAATAACGCGCGTTTAATTTTTTTTTAGTGACTTTGAACTACAAGCGACTCTGTTAGTGACCTTAAGAGCGAGTTGCGAATACGGGCTGGAGTCTTAAATCCAAAACTAGGGGCAGCATAAGGAACAAAGGAAAATGTGTGTTTTTACGATTTAATCAGTCAGTACTTTCTCTTGTATTATCTCACCTTTGTATTTATTGATATTTATAATGCCGATGGGATACCTCAGGAAAATTTTATACCATGTTGTCACTAGACTCAAATTTAATTTGACAATAAAAAATTATTGTCGCAGTCAAATGTCAATCATCTAAGTAATATATATTTTTTTTAATATTTTTATCTCCTGATATTTTTCTTTTGATTTACAGATTCCTCTCCTATTGTCATATACAGGGTGTCCCATTTTAACTTAGACAGTGGAATATCTCGAAAACAGGGAGTTTTCATAAAAAATGTTTGA
>JARQTI010000308.1:822-11685 GCA_030142655.1 Trachelus tabidus | reverse complement strand
GGCTATTTTCTCACGGGTGATATTCTCTAAATAAGACCGCTCTCGCGGTACTTACCGAAAACTGGCTGTCCCATCAATCCCTTCCACCTACTTTCCTGGTGCCGCGTCCCGGCTCCAGGAGGGCGTCCACAGGGCACTCCGAATTCCATACACTCGGCTACGCACCGGCACTATACCATATCAAAGAAAAACCCGGGAGCCATGGTTTTCTACGAGAAACCCAGATAATCGCAATCCGCGATTACCTTATCTATCGCCCGAGCACGGAAGAAGAACTCATGTTTCTCGCGGTCCGCCGGACAGCCGAGTCCTTACACACGGACTCCCCGCGACACACCTCACTACTTACCTACCGCTCTCCGCGGTAGGTCAAAAATCAAAATACTTCTCCCCTCCAGCGCCCTCCCCGTGGACCCGCAAATCGTAGCCGGTCAAAGTTTCTGGGTAGCGGTGTAGCCTGACGGTTGAGCACCCCTTGCGTGCGGACTCTCAACCCAAAAGTGCCCCGTGTCTCCGTCGCCAGTCCACTACTTTTCTCTGATCCCTCTTCCCGAACCACGCAACAACGAACTCTTTGAAGATGGAGGCCGGAGGCACTGCCGTGCTGTCGGCAGCGCGCGGAGGTGCCGGGCTTTTGTAATGTGTCGTCCTGACGCCACGTTACAGTGTTTCTTCTGATCAGCCCAAATAAAAGTTTTGAGGGTGAAAATTGCCCCCGAAAATTGGGGTACTAAACACCCATTTCAATATGTCACATATAAAAGCGGTATCGTTCACAATGAAACCAATTGCAAAAATATTCTCACAATGAGAAATCAAAAATGCGATTTTCTGAAATTGAAATTTTTTAATTTCAATTTTTTAAATTCACAATTTTGTGAAATTGTTTTAATTATACAAAATTGTCATAAGTGCAGTTTACTGTTGGTAAGTTTTCTTCAAATAAAGGAACCTGTACTATATAAATGTACATTATCGGACGTACGCGTTACATTAGGAAAATGTGAGGAAGCGTTATCAGACTCTATTATTCATTGTATGTGGTACAGTAATAATGCTCTTCAAAGAAATTCTTAAACCACAAGGATTTTTTGCACCACGGATTTATTGCCATGTTTAAAACTAGATAATTGTTTATGTTTCACTCTAGATAAGATGAAACTGATGAAATTGAATGTTCTAACTCAACCACGTTTAAAACAACAACGACCGATTATTCGCGATCAGTCAGTCTTCTTCCTGTAGGTAAAGACGTATGGGTAGACAAAAACACTCTCCAGCAACGTCTAATTTTATACATATAAGAATAATGAGATTCCATAGTGGAAAGATTTGAATTTTTCAATGAAATTTGACATGTTTAAGGGTTGGTTATCCCCCTAAATATGCACCTTTAACGAAAGCAAGTCGACGCTTTGTCAGTTCAATGTCTATAGGCACACAAATTAAATTTGAAATGAATGCTTCCCAACGTAAGGCGTCTTCTAAAAGTGCCAACTTATATAATATAAGTTCCTTTATTCCACGGAAACATACCAATAGTAAACTGCACTTATGGTGGTTTTGTATAATGAAACATAATTTTGGGGTGGTTAAACCCCATAAAAATTGGTTTCGTTCGCAAAAACTACTTTATTTAAGAGTTACATAATAAAATGTACTTAGGGGTGGTTACCCCCTATTAACTAATTTTTCACAAAAATGTGAAAACACATAAAATTTATTTGATTATCGCGAGCAACATATATTTTTTCACATCTTTTGGCTCGTATTTACTCCTGTTTGACACTTTTTTTTATAATGAAAAAAAATTTTTTGGGATGATCCCCCCACCCTAAAAAGAATTCCACAAATTTGAAAAAGTCAAAATTTCATCTCTCATTGTGAGGAAATTTTTCCAGTTGGTTTCATTGTGAAAGATACCGCTTTTATATGTGAAATAATTAAATGGGTGTTTAGCACCCCGATTTTCGAGGGCGGTTTTCACTCCCAAAAATTTAGTTTGGGCCGATGAGAAAAAACACGTGTCGCTTAGTTTTCCGAGTACTAGAACATATGTGGAAACATACAAAAATCGAAGGCGGGCACCTACAAGGGTTCTCTTGTAAGTTAAACCGTACTTTCTTGTCATAATTTCGAAACCTAAACCTAACAGATCTTAGATCCAAGTAATCTCTACTGACAAAGTAGCAAGCACACTTCACGTAGAAGAAGTGAGTCTGTCAATTCAGTTATATCTATCGTTTGGTTGTGATCTTCACTTTAGCTATTGACCAAGGAACATAAAATCAAGTAGGCGTGCTTTAATACCTTAAAGTGACAAGAACCCAATACCTTTACGTGATCTTTGATCACAACATATATGCTAGCTCTCTGATGCTCCCGCAAACGATCGCTCACGCATAGAACGTAACATCCTTAGTAGGAATGGATATCACAGCAAGCCTTGAATTACATAAGCTACAAACTGAACACCCATTCCCATCTCCCAATGAACCAGCCGAGATACAGAAACATTCAAAACTCGTAGTTCTATATCTTCAAGGTACAATAGACCGCATCAACAAAGTACTACGGAAACACAACATCTGTGCAATCTTCGAAATCCCGAAGCAAATTGGACAAATGATTTCGAGTACGAACGATCGCAGACCACCCCTGAGTGCCCTAGGAGTATACAAATTTTCCTGCTCCTGTATAAAAGTTTACATAGGTGAGACAGGCAGGAAGATTAGTACGTGGGTGAAAGAACATAAACGATGTATCAAACAAGGTCATTTTTCTCCATTTGCTCTAGCTGAACATTGGGTGGACACTGGACATTCAGTGGAAATGATAAGA
The DNA here is from genome assembly GCA_030142655.1 of Trachelus tabidus. Lineage (NCBI taxonomy): Eukaryota > Metazoa > Arthropoda > Insecta > Hymenoptera > Cephidae > Trachelus > Trachelus tabidus. Next base: position 8,844 of record JARQTI010000308.1, on the reverse strand, counting down.
CAGAAATGCTAGATAGTATGACAGTTCCAATGCGTTAACTCAACGAAAATGAATACTTATTGCACTGCATCGATACAAATGATAACTCTACGAAAAAGAAAAGCTACTTGATATTGCGCTGGAACTCTCCTGACCCCAAGGGAAGACGTCAGGCCATATAGTCAACGCGTGTAGCAATGCGCTAAGTCAGGACTAAAGGCGGCCTGGCAACCGAAATGTGGAAATTGAAAATCGCACAATAATCACATTTTCGAAAGTACAGCTTATGGCTGTACCTCCGAAGATCGACAGTCTACAATTAGTATCTGAATGGTGGTCTCGTGGAGTAGACTCGGTACAAGGGATAGGTAATAAACGAACAATACCTATACTTTACAAATCGACAAACGTCAAACTACTTGTACCCCTTTCGATTGTTTCAATAAACCTTCTTTGTTTTTCTTAGCCCTAATCTCTCGACCGAACTCCTTCGTCTCCAAGACATTACGGCACAACAGTGAGATAAACGGTATCTAGCACTATCGTCCTTTTACTTACAATTAGAGGGTCTGGAACTACATTCAATTCCGGTAAGCGAGAAAATGGCCGTCGAGAAAAGACGTGCAGACGGTTATGGTTTTAGATAAATTCACAAAAACAATTTCCAAAATTCTGGTAGCGAAATGTGCTCACCGAATCTAACTAGAACGAGATCGGCAGGTTGGTCCTAGGATTTCCTTTTTTCCATCTAGAATTCAGTTTCTGGCTTCGTTCGTTCACCCACTAGTACTTCAAACAATCTACAGGGTGTCCCAGAATTACTTTTACACCCGAAAGTGGGTGATGGCTGAGGGTCCCCCGAGTACCCTCCCGCAAACCGTTTGCCGAAATTCGCAATAGTTTTTAAATGGGAAGCATTTAAGATGCACCAATCAGAATGAAGAATTCCCGCGGATCATAGCTGTGCGATGGGAGGTATAGTCGTGTCAGGCAAAAGCTAACTGCTACAGCCAGATGGCACGATTCGCAATTGTTTCTTAATCCGAGTGCTAAGCATTTTCCTACATAGACTGTCGATACTGGCCGAACTCCTTAACTTCGTGCAGCCGTCTCACGTGCACCGCGCGATTCTCAACTGTTTACGGGTTTGCGTCTGACCGAACCCATACCTCGAAACACTGATAACGGGAACGCTAGTGAACGTACGGAGGCAGGGCGGCACGATAGGAGATATAACCTTTCCTTTTACCGGCGGTATAAATGGCAAAGGTCGTTTTTGGCAGCCTGCATGGGAGGCCGCCAGAAGTTGTCGAGGGATCCCATCCCGGGTCGCCCTTGATCCACGGAAGTCCTCCAGAATAGATAGCAGTTTGGCGGTCCGCTTCGTGCTCGTGGTGAAGAACGCTGATTAACCCATGGCGATACAGGAGACAGGCGAGTGCGAATAGGAAAGATAAACTCAACTATTAGTGAAGAGAAGCACAGAAGTAGAACAAGGATATATATTGTAACGCATTTCCTGCCCTACGTTCTATCTATGACCTCAACGTAGCATTTCGTGGATCCCTTGAGCGCCAGGTGCATCGTTGCACCAGCCCAAATCGTCGGGCCTTTAATTTCTAATCCGCGGCACGTCAATTCCGGGAGTCCTCTCGACCGACTGTTCCCGCTAGCTCCTAATCAAATACGGTAGAGGAGAACGTGAGGGCGTCGAGTATCTGCAGGAATCAGCCAGCATTTTTGCAATAACTAACACGGTGGGAATTAATTCCAACAATGGCCATTTATTTTTCCTAGGTAAACAAGTACAGTCGGGTATTGTTAACGAGTGCGACTCGATACAATCCTAACAATGGACGCGGTCGCGGAGGTCATCTTCGATGTTCGCGGATGGCTCGAATCTTTTATCGCGAGAGCCTGTGGCGGGCCCGTGGCCCCAACTCCTCGTGCTGTGCTGCACCGGTGGATGCATTTCCTTTCCGGCCGGCGCACAGCTTCGCCCCGCGGTGGTAAATCTGATTCCACTTACCAAAGCTTCCGGTGTACTCTCCCTTCTTTCTAGTCGTCCCTGGCTATTTTTCTCTCTCGTCTCGCTCCCTCTGTCTCGGTAAACGGTTCAAAACAAAGTGGGCCCCCTTTCGGCCCGCGGCCCGAGGATTTCCGAAGAATCTCGAGTCCACCCGACCTCGTGCGGTTGCCCTCCCCTTGCTCCGCTCTTCGTTTTTCGATGCTCATAGCTCGCCAGTCTCCGGGCGGCGCCGATCTTACCCCAGCCCGCCCGATCTTCGAGCTCAGCGCTGCCGGTTTCTCTCCCGGGATTCCTCTCGACACCAACCTCCGTCATCGTAGGCATTCTCTCAGCGACTTTCTTTGGCGATACGGCTCTTCGTGCGCCTATGCTTTTATGTAACTGGCCGTCCCACGGACGCCACGTTACACTATAAAGGACGATAGGCGGAAATGATTGTGCGTAACGATATGTGTGACAAGCAAAAGGAGTCTTTGGAATGTCGGTTGACTGACGCCTAGAGTGTCGCTCCAGGTAAATCTTTATTTTCCCTACTCCTAGCAGGTTTTGTGACTGAATTTCCAGAATACATGTCAGAATATATATTGTGACGCTGCATTTCCGAAAATGCACGTCACAAGGGTATTGTCGAAGGAAGTTGAATTGCGGGCTGGATTTACAGCCGGCTATGACATACACGTCCACGGGCATGGATCGAGGACCCACCTAGAAAACATAAGATCTGTAAACTAATTATATTTCATTTTAACTGGTACATACCTATGAACGAGCATCTACTCACCAACATGGAACGCTGTGAAGTCGGATACCTGCGTGGGATGACTTACGCACGGATTGAATTCTTTGTCGACCCAGATGCCCGCGGCCTACTTGCGCACGGATCTCGTAACGAGCACGGACCCAGATGCGCACGGCCCACTTACGCACAGACTGAAATCTCTGGCGACACAGATGCCCACGGACCCACATGCCCACGGCCCACTTGCGTAGCATGGGCTATTAAAGTAAATTAGGTTAGGTTAGGTTAGACTAGATTAAGGTGGAAGATTTAAACCTCGAAGACTGGGAAGTTAGTGGATAAATATCTCGTCCGACTGAAGAAAGCATTAAATGTTTGAAAACGTCTCGTCAGATAAAGATAAATTACAATATCCCTAAATTACTGATGGAATATCGATCAGGGGGCAGAAATTCGCTTTTGTGTTCAACTGGGCTTTTGCGCATCTGGGCATCACCCGATTTCAATCTGTGCGCAAGTGGTCCGTGGGCATGTGGGTCTGTGGGCATCTGGGTCGAAGAAGATTTCATTCTGTGCGCAAGTGGGCCGTGGGCATGTGGGTCTGTGGGCATTTGGGTCGACGGAGATTTCAGTCTGTGCGCAAGTGGGCCGTGGGCATGTGGGTCCGTGCGCATCTGTGTCGATAGAGATTTCAGTCTGTGCGCATGTGGGCCGTGGGCATGTGGGTCCGTGCACGTTACGAGATCCGTGCGCAAGTGGGCTGTTGACATCTGGGTCGACGAAGAATTCAATCCGTGCGGAAGTGGTCCGTGGGCAACTGGGTCTGTAGGCAAGTGGGCCGTGGGCAAACGGTCCGTGCGCACCTGGTTCCGTGGGCAAGTGGTCTGTGCGCATCTGGACACCACTCCCCCTCTCCTATACCTGTCGGGGCTGAGTTAGTCGGATTCCCGCGACCCATCGGTCCTAGTATCGTCGAATTTTCGTTTCTTAGCGTTATCTTGGTGCATTTCATTATTGTTTCCTCGCGGCGTCACTGGATGCCTGGCGCCCAACGGCATATATCTCAGGTTTGTGTGATGCTTAGGGATTCGAAGATATTGGGCCGAGCGAGCGAAGGTACTCTCTGTTTCCGGGACTAGTTATCTTTATCCAATATTAGGAGATCCGGGAACAGGTGTGACAATATACAGGATTATTCACGGTTAACACACCAGAAATTGGTCACAGATAGGTGATTTCATGAATCAAAGCAGTGTAATATCATTAAAAAAAGGTGAACGTCATAATATTATTAAAATCATAAGCTTCACAATCTTTTATTTGTAACAATGTTACAATGCCTCGATTAACGGAATTGTTGAAACGCACTCAACGGCTAATGATCCGGGCTGTGGCAGAATTTTTGCACGATCCTTAAAAATTTCGTTCAGTCTACTCCCAGGCTGCTGAGTGGCTCTAAACCGAGTCCTAGCCTAACAATCTCCAACGAGATTGCAATAAATAGTGACATTCTCTGTAAAAAGAGATTGGCATTAATAATGGCTAATGTAGACGACACTTCACATCGAATAATTAAATTAATTAGGCCGAAATTTCATATATCGTTTGCATTAAAAGTTCTCTATAAACTGTGACATGGTGGATTTCACCCGCCGTGTCTTCGGCGGAAAATCACGCCGAAACGAGAGAGTGGCGTAAGGCCACAGAAAAATCCAGGCAGGATCAACCGGCAAGGGCCTGTGAACGATTACGACAGATTATTTTATGATTTTCTTTTGTTTCGCCGTGTACTCTGCCGGAGTTTGAATAGATCGCTCGCTCGCCGTGCCCGCGAAGACGCGGAGAGAAGGAGAAGGGAGAGCCAGCTGGAGTTCTCTGAGGAGGGGGTTGCGACACGCGAGGGTCGACCCTCGCGCTATCTCTGGAGAGCAGCTACACTGGCCCAAGAGGCGCGCGCAACGCGGGGCAGCTGACGTCACGCCGCAGGAATGCGCTCTACTCCGCTGAGACTCAACCACGACGTCGTTGGAAGTGGCGCGCACAGCGCCCAATGAATGAGCACCGCTACCGACCCCTATGACATAGTGCCCACCGTCAGATTTCAATTAATATTATTTTCTGCGAATTTGGAAAGCCAGGGAAACCTGATGTATCCTCGCGCGAGAGGACGACTGATATTCCTCGCATGACCGATTATAATGTATTGTCCACGAGTAATTATGCCAATTATGTATTGTCGCGATGACATCGTTGAAATTGGCGCGTGGTGAGGATTTTGGGTTGAAGGATTCGTCCGCAGGGCGAATCGCCGCCTATTAGCCTAAGGGAGGGGGTGCTATCCTTCACGCGAAGACAAAGCGCGTGAAGATCGAGAAACCAATCCTGCTTAGGCACGCGAAGTCACCGCACGTTTTTGTTAAATCTTTTGTTAACCGTTTGTACGCGAGTGCCCGAGGTACTACTTGGCCGACGCTTGGTTCTGGAGTTTTCCGTGGGATTACGCGAGCAAGGGAACGCCACGGTAAGCGAGTTATTGTGACTTTTCTGAGCGACGCAACTTCGTGCAATATCTTGGTACCGGAGTTTTATTGTTTTCGTGATTTTTGACTGCGCGTGTAACGGACACGCGGAGGGACGACCCCTCACATCGAATTAGACCAAGGCACGAAGGTCCGTCGATCGGCAGGGTTCACTGATCGTAGTTTTGTTTCGTATTTCGGATAAGAATTTTTGAGTAACGTATCTCCGAATTGTTCTTTGTTGTTCCGTCCGTAAGGAACCCGTGATTTTTGAGTTTGAACGCGTAGAATGCGCACAGGTCCTTGACGGTTGGTTATCGTATTGTGGTAAACGTGGATTAGCCGCGTTACCAGTTCCGTTTCGAATACGTAAGGTACGCGAAGTACCAACGACTATTTTTATTTGAATTGCACTTTCGCCAGCGTCTTTGTACGCCTCATTCCGATTTCATTTTTTTGTTTCATTAATTCGGTCCTGTAAGAAATCGTCGCGCTTCGCGCCGCCGAAGTATCGAAGTCTTCGGATTATTTTTGTGTCGTGTGATCGTCTGACCCATCCGACCTATTGTTCCGAACCGCGGCGCCTCCCCGTAGCTGAGTTAGCCAACGAAGGCACGCGAAGACGAATCGAACGAAGTGATACGTGGTTCCCGTTTGGAACCTGGCGCCCAATAAAATCGTAGGTAATTGGACTGGAGAATTTGTTAACCCCTGGGTTGCCTGAAACTCGAGGGAATCGTGTAAGTTGTGCTTCGGTCGGTCTTGTATTTTCCGGCGAGGTCGAACGCGTAAAAATACGTCACAAAACATACACGGACTGAACGGGGGGATCGTGTGATTATTCTGTTAGAGCACGGTGTCAAAACTGGTAACGCGACAGGATAGACCCCTGGAGTTCCCATTTCAAATCCGGACTGTGGCAGAATTTTTTCACGATCCTTAAAAATTGCGTTCAGTCTACTCCCAGGCTGCTGGGTGGCTCTACACCGAGTCCTAGCCTAACAATTTCCAACGAGATTGCTATAAATAATGACATTCTCTGTAAAAAGAGAGTGTCATTAATAATGGCCAATGTAGACGACACTTCACATCCAATATTTAAAAAAAAAATGCGATGTATTTCTACCTCTAGACAGGAATGACTCTTTTGAATGTAATGCGTAATACGAATAAGCTATAAATATAATGAAATATTGTAAATGATTTTTGCAGGCCTCACTATCTAGATAAAATGCCTCCTTTTGCTAAAGAAGATGAACAAAATCTATCGAAAATGGATCGATCGGTCAGAGTCGAAATAGTAAAACTTCAAGCTTTATTAGCCAGTGGAAAGTTACCGATTGGATGTACACACGAAGTCAAAAATTTTTTGGATGGTCAAGAAATCGATGGTAGTCTTTCGATACGTATTCTCTGCTTTGAAGAAACTGATATACCAACCAAGATGTTATTGGCAGCCTATCCACAAGCTGTACTACAATATGCCAAGGTATTTTTAATATTATTTGTTCATGCACATCTTTAGTACATTGTATATTACGGTCCTAGCTCATACCTTTTTTTTAGTATTGAGTCTGTCGACAGTATCGGTCACATTGCCAATGTTTGTGGTGAAAGTGATGTGAAAAAATAACCCGAGTTTTTCGCAACTGAGTTGATTCTTTTGAAGTGTGCAAAAATCGTGAATTTTGTAGAGGTTACAGTCCCCAACGAACTACGTAGGTCCCAGCTCACCAACGTTCGAATTCCTCGTGCCTCAAACAAGACTCTTGAGATCGCTGGATCAGAAAAGATGTTAATGTAGTATAGTACTATATTTCAACAGTATAAGTCTTGCGGATGCCACAATTAATTATTTAGAAACATTTACGAGACAGCCATTGTGATTTGTTGCCCAGATTGATGGTTCGCAGAATACCTCGACAAGATTTCTGGTGCGTATAACGATAATGCAAGGGCGGTTGCTAGAGAGTATGCAGCGGGTTTCCTGGATCGACTATATCCTGAACAAAATGTGGTTCGTTGTGTAGTGGATCGGTTCACGAATACCAGTTTGTGTGCTCCTAAATGTTATAATGCTAGAGGTTCTCGAATCACTTTATCAGTTCCCGCTAAAGAAAGGATTCTTTAAAGTATTGAAGAAGACCCTACACGAAGCGTGCGTTCACAAGTATAATTTCACCGTAACGATAAGAGCTCTGTGCATAAGATATCTGCAGAACGTTTTCACCAGTACCATTATAAAAGGGTTCCGGAGTCGAAGCCGTAAGATACCTTTGTCCGAAACTTTGTACGTTTTCAATTTTATCAATGGCTACTGCATCAGCGCAAAGCTGGTTCAAGGATCGTGGCTAATATACTATGGACTTACGAATCGTCGTTAAGTAGGCAAAGAGTCTTCAATGTACACGGAACCGCAGAAATGGTGACAACGGTGGACGCCGTGCGGTGAGATAAGACAGGAGGATTGTGCAGCGCGTGCTCTCCTATTTCGGCCTGTGCGTGCGACGCAGAAAGCGCTACGGTGCGAGCGAGACGCCAGAGCCTCGCTCGGTGCGTCCTTGTTGCACAGCACGAGTATAAGCGAGACGCCAGCAAGGCCCCTCATGCGCAATAGGGAGCTTGCTGGGGGACTGCTCGTGTTCGCAGGCAAGCTTTCCCCCTCTCTCTCAGAATAATGCTCTTTGACGAGGACAGCTAGTACCCCGATAAGAAAAGAGAAGGAGCTATGCGACTTTCGCTAGTGGGAATGAGAC
>JARQTI010000306.1:0-17881 GCA_030142655.1 Trachelus tabidus | reverse complement strand
GGTGGCGCGTTTACTTCAAAATAAAATTGGTTTCAAGAATATCGGCCCATTGGCAATCTCCCTATTCATCTCTGGTAGTAGTGTAAAATAGTAGCGAAAACGTTATAGGAAATTTTGAAAATACAATTAAAATGATGGGCCAGTGCTAGATCATATAATAGGCAAACATGTGGTGATTTATATACTTGGAAATAATATTATGATTTCAATACCTTTTGTTAAAGGAATTCACAGCACTCCTATACTTTGCGCAGTTTTTTTACACGTGTTTATTTGGGGTTATGTTTTACCTGACAGCCAAGTTGTTTTTGGTGAAGTTTTAGTTAGACCGCGTCTCGATAGATGGCGCCACTATCTATATTGTAGCTAGTAAGATGTTGCGTACCACACGTTGTGGATAATCAAGGGTACAGACTTCTTATTAAAACGATTGTATTTGTAAATTATTTTTCACAAACAGTTCCGGTCTAAGACAATTTTAGTTCAGCACACTCTGCATCTAGGAACTATCTAGAACGGCGCTGGTAAGCAAACTCCACGCTTTGCGTCGGGGCTTCTCTAACCTCCTCTTGTCCACAGAGCTCTGTCGATAAGGGTATTACGTATGTACTTCCAAACTCCCTGGTCCGCCATAGCCTGACTATCTCATTCTAATGGACGTGTGACTCGACAACCGCCCGCTCGATACAAAATTTGGGTACGCAGTGAGTGGACACTGTCCATCCGCTCTTTTTTTTCTAAAACAAATTCTGGATTTCTGTTTTCAGAGTGGCTGCGGTGATAACTTTTTCATATGTCATACCCGGTGATATCACAGTTCTAATCTGAAAAGCCATTATACTGCCTCGTCTTTTATATCAAATATAACCAGTGATTACGTGACTACCAGATAAATTTCGTTTTATCAAGAAATAAAGTGGGATTTTACATGAAGTATGTATATTACACAGGCGACAATGTAACCACCACCGATCAGATGGCCAGATATAGTATCACGCCCGCTGGAGCGACGACGTCAAACAAGAAAGATTGATTGTTAAAGAATATTGCACCATTAGACAAATTCAACGCACTATTTAAATTTTAAGGGTAAATATTTTTGATTCCAACCAATTGGTTCATCCATACGCAGAAGATTCTGTCATCTTCGACATAAGTAATATTTTGGCTAAAAATTTAATTGTGTAATTATAAAAATAATATCTGCCCATATCTACATATCATCTCCACAATTTATATATGTATGTGCTATCTTCCCTGTACATTAGCGAACTAGTGTATCATTTCCAGATCATTCATTAATCACTCACGAATCATCAAGAGATTCGTTCGAGTCTCGCGCCAAATATGGGCAACCAGCCGTATGTGCAGGACACGGACCGCTGAGATTCTGTTCCCGAGTCAACTATTATGTCTTACCCACATCTATATATTATCTCCGAAATTGATAAAACTGGTAATATTAATAAACTAGTTTTGGCGAGACGTATCATATATTACGAATGATGATAAACCAAAATCATATGTCATTATAGATTAAGTTATTCTAAGGCGGATTATGATTTAAGCATGTAGATCGATAAGAATGAAAATAAACCATCTTTTTAGAACCAAAAATACGAGACAACTCTTATACCTGAGTTTGGAGACAAATATTTTGTGAACCGCTATACGTATGAGAAAAAGTTATTGATTGATATACTGTAGAAAATGAAGATCCTGAATCGATTGCCACCAAGATCAATACGATTTTTTTACGAGGTCAGGGCGTATTGAGATGACGAGCGAGATGATTTTATTTCAGTTTCCTCGTCGTCGTCTTCGCACGTCCATCTACTTTGCGGTTGAATCTTCCGCCAAGTACAGGCAACCGGCGATACAGGAAAGGCGACGAAGCAGGTCATCTAACTGAGCGTCATAAATGGCATCCTTCTTTTTGACACAATATGACGTCATAATAAATTTATATTTCAAATATGTAAAGGTGTATAACTGCAACGAATTCGTGTACCTATAGGTATTCTATGTTCTATGTTCTAGCATCTTCTAGTTACAAAGAATATTCAACTTGTAAAATATTTTCGGACTCCGCAATATAATATTTACTATCTATTTCTAACAAAAATCAAGTATTATTAAACATTTTTTTACGATTGATACTGCATATTCGTCTGTCTCTGTACGTCGGTGGAAAAACAAAAGTCTGACAATGTAGAATAACAAATTAATATTTGACTTCATTAGAGTGGTCATACAGTAAAAGTGGTGTACGCATTTGTCTCTTACCTTTGATAAGAATGGTTATCCATTACTATGGCTGTGTTCTACGATGGCCGACAGGCAAATGGAACGCGGTACGAATCCTCTTCTTCTTGATCCTGAAGACGGTACGGATAAGCTAGTGCCAAAATCAGCGATAATCGGTGTGAAGACCAGGGGGCGCTGATGTAGCCAAATATTTATCAAAGCGCAATTATAACGCTGTATGGTGTTCACAAAATTAGTTGCACACGTAATTTAGATGTTTATTTGTAATTTTTTTTCAGCATCTGCATATCGACCAAAACTATTACTACGATAAAATGGCAGTGCTTGGGATATTGTGCAGCGTCACTGCCATATTTTTGTTGTTCTACTAGTACAAGAAATTATGGTTTTTGAAAGCAACATGGTATCGCAAGGCCTAATGAAATGATTATTTCTCGATTATCAATATTACAATTATTCTGTATAGCTAAAAATATTTATCGAATATAAAACTAAGGGCTCTGAAGGTCGCTGCAACCGATTTTGGACTTTAAGTTTTGAAATGCACAATACCGGATTCTGTCAAAATGCAATTTTTCAATTGTTATGGCAGAGTGAAGATAACAAAAATTAGTGAATAGTGATACGGGATAGTTCTGGTACAACGAGGAAAACACCGTTAAATGCAGTAACATCTTAATGAAGGCATTGCATCATAGATTTCATATCAAGCTAAAGTAAGAAATAATGCACAGGTCTGGAAATGCCTGTCTAAAAATTTCTTCGATGTCACTGAGAACCCGATCAGGTATGTATGTACACATTCAGCGCCAAGGACGTCCAAGTGGCGGTGCGCGATTACTCGTTTACAGCACTGCGGCCGCCATCTACCAGTGAATCTGTTAAGGTATGAAAATTTCATCCACTTTGATCACCTAGAAACTAATATATCTCAGAAATGAAATCTGCTTTAACATATGAAGTACATCTTGTGACGCTGCAAAATTACCGTCACAATATCAAGAATTAGCTTTTGCATTTAAAGCGTGTCGCAGTTACCGTCACGTACTTTGATAACCGTCACGGCGACACACTCCATGGGTCCTATTAAAATTTCTTTTTGTTTCGTATCAACTGATTCTTTTTTTCAATATCGTACCTTCTCTCATAGCGCGACATCACGGACAGAGCGGAGAGTAGACAGCGATCACCCAGCAATAACGTGGCACCATCGAACAAACGTCATATGGGAACGTGGACGATCGCCAGCAACACCTCGTGACGTCCACCCCCAAGAGTTAGAGGACCCGTGGCCGTATCGCACGCCGACTGGCCGCAGAAGAAGCACGAGAGTGGCATGTCTAGCCGTACCGAGCTAGAGGTACGCACCAAAGGCCCTATGCACTCTGACCCGAAAAGCGCCTCTCGAACCTCGAGTAAAGGCGGGGGCTGACGGGAGGACGTCTTCGTGATCCTTTTAAGGAATCGAAGAACATCAGCGATAGCAACCAGGAGACTCGGAGATGACTGCGACTAGTGAAGGACGGACCTTCGCACCCCTGTACCCAAGGCCATGAGAAGGATGATCCCAGGACCCTACCGAAGGGCCATCTAGGAAGCTGCCCTAGTACTGCGAGCCCGAGAAGAACTAGTTACGTGGAGAACCGGTCCAGTAGATGGGGAAACGTGCACCTCGATGCACTAACAGCATCCGCATCCTGAGACAGAGCCAAGGAACCTCGTTGGGGAAAAATCAGTCTCGTCTATTATAGTATTAATAACGCAATATCAATTATCAGTTGATATTATAATTCGAGTATCGTCCTATCGAAATGTAAAGGGACTCATAGCAACGTTTAAATTGTGGCGCGCGAATAAGTTCGGCAGAGGACCTAACGCGTTAGATTGACACGTTGAACGTCCAGCGAAATTCGGTTGAGTTTCCTACGGAGCCCAAATCCGATAATCGAAGTCGTAAATATACGGCAGGTGCATAGAGCGATTATATTTACGCGTGTTAATTCCATTAAATGCTTTAAAATTCTACTTAACTGTACGATGTAAAACATCACCCTATTATGGGTGACCCCATCATTTTAATTGTATTTTCAAAATTTCCTATAATGTTTTCGCTACTCTTTTACATTGCTACTGTTTCCCGTAGTTGATCATGATTGAATGGTCATTTAATAATTAATAAAACTCTAGGTGATTCCTTATCTAGTACTACTTAATACTTAATAATTCTGTATTATTGTGAAAGCAGCCTTATACTAGCTGGAAATTCGGTGTGAACGGTAGCTTCACTTACTTAATGTATTTGATTGTGTTGTGTATTTATAAATTACCAACACCATCCAAAGTACAAATAGGTAAAGAAGGCAAAGCAGTCAGCGCCATCTGTCTTGTAAAAAAGTAGATGGACGTGCGAAAACGACGACGACAACGACGGACCTGAAATAAAATCATCTCGCTCGCCATGTGAATACACCCTGATCTCGTAAACTAATCGTATTGAACTTGGTGGCAATCGATTCAGAATCCTCGATTCCTATAGTGAATGTATCAATAACTCTTTCTCACACATAACTGTTCATAAAATATTTGAGGCGAAACACAGGTACAAGAGATGCTTCGAGTAAAGTGTCTCGGCGGGCCGTGCCCTGTACGGCATGTTGCCTGTATTTGGCGCTAGACTCGACCGAGTCTCTTAGTCGTCATCCAGATTTGGGTGACGCTGTGTCCAACAAATTAAGTGTGGGGATTTTAGCTAGCACTAGCTAAATGCCAACCCGATAGATTACTCTCTTGCTGGCTATCCGTGGTGACATCAAGACGTAGTGAAATTTTCATTGTTATCGGTGAGTTTTAAGGTTCGATTCGCATGAAATTTTCCTAGCACCAGTGCTACCTTGCATCGCTATCGAATCCTTCTGATTCGAGGGTATTATCGTACTTGGGAAAACTCCGTGGTTATTGTATCCTTGCCTACTATATCTAATAATTTTGTCAATTAGGAGATTTATATTATGAATACTAGAGTGTGGCCACTGAGCTTGTCGTTATCGCTTCTCCGTTGCGAGACGTACCTTATTGCGAGCTAGCCTCTGTCTTGCTATTTTGTGAATCTACAGTTCTGTGATATTTCTGGTCATTATTTATTTCATTTTTGCGAATTTTAGACTTATGACTATTGTCCTGGAAATATTATACGTGTGCCCTACTTTTGTCCAATTTATATGTTCGGTGATATGCCATTGCAGCTTAGCGTTCTCTAGTGGTTATACGATTATACGATTTTCGTTCTCACCAATTTGAGTTTTTTCCGCAATTGGGAAAGTAGCTACCGAGATATCCTTATCATTTTTTTTTCTTTTAATGACGCCCTGATAAAGAAGGCAATGGCTTATGAAATATATTTAGTTGGAATTTTGTCTTGTTACTTGTGAAGAATTCGTTATCTCCTGGTCAAAGTTCCTCGCCACTCCCCCCCTGCTGTTTCAGTATAAACAGGCTGAGCTAGTGCGTTGTCGAACGATTTGTCGCGGCAGCAGTTTATAGATATCGAGATTCCAAAGGGATACCTGGCGGCCAAGCCTTCCGCCGGCTATTGTACCAACTGTTGCTCTCGCGGGAATTCTTATACTTACGGGGGTATATCTTGCTGCGTTACCTATTTGCTTTGTCTCCTATTATCGTCATAATCTATATAGTGCAATTTCAATTACTTATCGATATTACGTATTTTATCAATTTCGCTTTCAAATTAGTATTTACATTTTTCTTTCTCTTAGCGGTAGAATTTATTTCTTGCAACACTGTACGGAAAGTTCGCAGTTTGTGCACCAAAAAATAGGCACAAAATGGTCCATTCAGAGTGTGCGGGAATCATCGAGAATCGGCCATTTCTTGCTTCTTTTTGGTGCATAAACTCAGAAGTTTCCGTACAGTGTTGCAAAATATAGTATATGATACGCGTACGGGTTGGTGATTCCTATTCGTGTAACAAACGTCACACTCGCCAAACTCTAACCATACTGGATTGCGTACGCCTGTATTCGGAGGTAATCCAGCCAGCGTGCCGGCCTTTCAATCACGAGTGGATGAGGTTGTCCTTTTCGAATTTAACTGCGCATGTGGTGTACAGCCCTGCGAAAATGTTGTCCTGCCGAAATATCAGTGCCAGCCGTCGTCCGATGGAAAGAGCACTGAAATACAAGTGCATATACATATATAAATCCTATCTAGGTCTCCTCCGTAGGTATCCTCCATGGTATAAATATAGAGCTTTATAAAATGACAAAAAATATTTAGTAGTCTTCGAAATAAAATATACGCATGTGCCACTATTTCAAGGTTATGTTATGTTGGCGTAGTCCTCCCCGTGCGCACTGCTTTAGCCCAGCTTAAACTTTTTCAAATACTGTACAGTCCGTGATACAGACATGCTCCACTCGCGTGTGTCCTTGCTATCTCTCTCTGCACGGTCCTACCACTGCCGTACGCATTCCAGTATGATTAGAGTTCAGTGGTCCAGAAAGAAAGGACCAACACCTCTATCCACCCTATGCGCTACTACATCATTACCTTTTCGTTGTGCCCAAAGTTATTAAAAGTTTGTTTATTCGTTTGTTATTAAAAGTAGTTTTATAGAAATAAACAATTTATTATGGGTAAAAGGTTGCGGGAAAGTGAAAGTAAGGAGAAGCAAATAAAGCTATTATACTAGACATTTAAAAAAATTAATAAGGAACCTAAATAATGGAGAGGAAGAATTGGATAAATTGGATTTTATTTCAATTTTGTCAGATACGGTAAAATTTATTGCTAGTATTTATTATAACATATCGGTTTCTCGTAAGGCTCTTATTGAACCAGCGTTAACTAAATAAATTAAAGATGTGTTGAATGTTATAAAAACTGATACATTCCTTTACGGTAAAGACTAAAACACAAGAATAAAGAAAGCACAAGCTACAGAAAAGATAAGTACGAAGTAAAGGACCAGCCTCAAAGCAAAGGAAATTTAAACTGCAGAGGCTTGCAGGGAAGAAGTTTCTTCATCAATCAGGCAGGATTTACACAATCATCCAGAAGAGGCCGACAAACGCTATTTTTCAAAAACAGACGCTACTTACCCGACGAATGCGAGAGGACAGAATCAACAACGATTCCGGCCGGGACTGCAGAACAGAGGGAAATAGGTGTAGATATACTTGCAGGTAGATTAAGCTTTTTGGTAAATGAATGGAAGAAGATTACAAATGTATAAGTTTGTGTTGAGTACGTTACAAGATTATAAACTCTTCTTTTACACTGACGTGGATTTTTCCAAAATTAGTTCAATGAGTTATACAGTTTCCAAGGAAATTGATGCTTGTAAAGAAGCCATAGACGTATTGG
Organism: Trachelus tabidus; assembly: GCA_030142655.1. Lineage (NCBI taxonomy): Eukaryota > Metazoa > Arthropoda > Insecta > Hymenoptera > Cephidae > Trachelus > Trachelus tabidus. The sequence goes on along the minus strand of JARQTI010000306.1, from coordinate 10,231 downwards.
TCAAGAAAAGGGCAATTCAGTCCTGTTTAACCGAACGGAACTAATTCTTATCATCTTTTTTTTCAAGTTCCCATGCGCCCGTCGGGCGAAAATCTCAGTATTAATAAAAATTAAGATGTTACGTAAAACACTGACAGGCTTAGAAATTCGAGTCGAGAAACCTGAGTTCACTTCACATCGAAAAACCTGAGTTGTGTGCTGCTAATACTGTTATAAAATATTTAAATGTACCTAGGAGTATAAGAAAAGATATTGACAGCTTATTTATTCCCATAAAGAAGCCTTATAATATGCTTATCTGTGCACAAACCATTTTTAGATGAATTAAGTTAGTTTTAAAAAACGCAGGAATTGATATTAGCATTTTTTCTATCCATTCAACTTGACATGCATCTACTTCTGCCACCTATGTTAAGGGCATAGATTAAAATATAATAAGAAGGACGGCTGGCTGGTCAAATTCCTCGAAGACGTTTGCAGGTTTTTATAATAGATCGATATCAGATGACAATTATAGTTTTGCAATTCAAGTACTGTCATCTTAAGATTAGAATGCTCTACTGCTTTTTCTAATTAAATTGCTGTAATTTTTTTATCTCAAAACAACTACATGGTAATCTCGAAGAACGAGGCCCGAAATATAATTGAAAGATCAAACGAACTTACCTGAAGTGAAGTTCGATCGTGATTATATGATGGGCCTCGTTTGAAAAGATTATGCCCTACCCCAAAATAAATACTTTTCTCTAACCCAAAAAAGGCAGCAATTGTTTTTGATATACTCTAAAATATGACGTAAAGCGCATAGGATGGATAGAGGTGTCATCCCTCTCTTTCGTGACTCTAAACGTTGTGACATCTAGCAGAGCATAAAGGAACTTCATGGTAAACTTTTCACACGAGGCCCATCAGATAATCACGATCGAACTTCACTTTAGCTAATTGTAAGTTCGTTTGATCGTTCAATTATAATTTAATGGTCATTTAATAATTAATAAAACCTTAGTTGATTCCTTATCGGGTACTACTTGGCAGTTCTGTCTTGAAAGCTTCACACTATCAACTTCTAGCGAATTAACGTATTCGTTGACAATATTGCAAATGTTATTATATTTATATCGCTATATATAGATGGATATGAGAGATATGGCATAATTCTTACCGTCTGAGAGTGAATTTCAGAAAGCATACTAACGACTCATTTATTTTAAGTAAGGCATGAACTCGCTAAGTAGTGCTCCATATACAATGATCTAATGCATTCTTAATTATTAATTGACTATTAAATTATTAAGTTATTAAAATATTAAATTAATAAAGAGTCGTGAAGGCGTTATAGAAAATTATGAAAATACAATTCATATAACGAACTATTGCTAGATCATATAATAAGCAAATTTTTAGTGTCTTATGTACTTGGCAATTATAACTGCGATGTCAATATTTTTTTACTCAAAATTATTTTTGTTGTTAAGAGTTCACTCGGATAAAGAGTCTTGGCGGTCCGAGCCCTATAGAGCCGGTTGCCTGTAAGTACCTGGCGCGAGACTCGACCGAGTCTCTTGATACGTTTACACATAATTTTCTTTTTTTAGTGTCTTCACCTCAATAATAACTGCAACCACGATAAGATGGCAGCACTTGAGATAGTGTGCGGCGTGGCTGTCACATTTCTGTTGATCTATTATTACTTGACAAAAAATTATGATTTCTGGAAGCAACGTGGCGTCACAGGTCCTGTACCGTCGTTTCCTTTTGGAAACTTTAAAGAAACAATATTAGGAAAGTTTGCAATGGGGATTCAATTGAAAGAGTTCTATGATAAATACAAAGGAGAGCCAATGGTTGGTATCTTTGTCATAAACAAACCGATACTGATCTTACGTGATCCTGAGCTGATAAAGGACGTGCTCATCAAAGACTTTACGATATTTGCCAATAGAGGACTAAAGCACAATGCCAAAGTTGATCCATTGTCTGCAAATCTTGTATTTCTCGATGAGAAGGAATGGCGACCACTACGTAAGAAACTCACTCCCGTCTTCACTTCCGGAAAACTAAAGCAGATGTTCTACTTGCTATTGGAATGCGGAGAGGTGTTCGACAAGTATTTGGATCATCTTTCCGAAAATAATGAACCTATAGAGTGTCGTGATATTACAGCAAAGTTCACTACGGAGGTCATTAGTACGTGTGTATTTGGTTTGAAGACAAATTCTATTACTGATGGGGACAATGAATTTCGCAAAATGGGAATCAAAGCATTTCAGCCGAACTTGAAGAAAACGACAAACGATCTTATGCGTGAAGCGATGCCCTGGCTCTACAGCATTTTGGGAAAATATCTTGTAGATGGGGATTCTATCGATTTCTTCACCAAGTGCATCAAAGACACTATTGACTACAGAAAACAGAACAACATCGTCAGGCATGACTTTGTCGATTTTCTCATAGATATCAAAGATCATGCCGAAGACTTTACTGATATTGGTGTGTGCCCAAGTGCAATCGAATACTTTTGATATTTGACACTCGTTCGTTCTAACTAATTTTATTCTTCGCCTCCCGTTGCAGAAATTACAGACGCACTACTTACGGCCCAGGCTTTCGTTTTCTTTGCTGCCGGCTTTGAAACCTCTTCGACAACCATGAGCAATGCTTTGTACGAAATGGCGCTTCATCAAGAGATGCAGGATAAGCTTCGCCAAGAAATAAAAGAAGAGATCGAAAAGAACAACGGCAAATTGACCTTTGAAGGGGTAAAGAATATGCAATACCTCGATATGGTATTTAAAGGTGAATAAGATTTATTCTGAAGTTATTCAATTTTTAGGTACGATCGCATGGAACGTGCGACAGTTTCTTATGCATTAGTCGTCGCAGAAGCAACAAATGCATGAGGTGCTGTCGCATGGTTGTAGCGATTGTCCCTTACGGTGAATCTTTTTTCAACTGGTTTTTCTTTTTTTAATAGAAACGTTGAGGAAATATCCACCTTTTACAAGAGTAGTGAGAAAGTCGATTCAACCGTACACGTTCCATGGGACCAAGGTTACAATTCCCGAGAAACAGCAAATTTTTATTCCGGTTCTTGGTCTCCATCGTGATCCAGAAATATATCCTTCCCCGGAAACTTTCGATCCGGAAAGATTTACCGAAAAAGCCATTGCTGCCCGACATCCAATGTACTATCTACCATTTGGAGATGGTCCCAGAAATTGCATTGGTAAATACTTTTCTTTTTCAATTTCTCAATATAAATTTTGAAAATATCTTAAATTTCTTCAAAATTATTTGGCTGTTTCATAACATCCTAATATTATACGTATAATCTGAATGTGCTCAAATATTTATTTCAATATCTAATTATTATAGATAGAAAAAGATATCTTATTATTTTTATAGGCGCCAGATTTGCCGTGTATCAATCAAAAGTAGGCTTGATTAAGTTTCTGCTGAGGCACAAAGTAGATATCTGTGAAAAAACAAAAGTTCCCTATGAGTTTCATCCAAGAGCTCTCGTTCTATCACCAAAGGATGGTACTTGGGTGAAAATATCAACAGTAAGCGAACAGAATTTTATTAAATGCAATACCATCATAAATGACTGTGTCGATGACGTATTGTAGAGGCGTGAATAAAGGTTGTTTTCTTATTACGTGTATTAATATTAGAAATGTCTCCCTTATTGGACATTGAATACACACTGTATGACATTAGTGTTGAATGAATATTGTAAAAAATGTATTTTTTTAAATAAAAAGCAGGAATGGATTTCGACTAGCGCTTGTCTACCAAATACTTTTCTATATCTAATCAGTATACGTATACAATATAAAAATCTATAAGAAAAAAATGGTTAAACGTTTATCGAACACAAAGTTGTTAATTATGTATCAAAAGTTAAGGTTACACAAGATAATCTGATATCTAACAGACATTTCAGTTCTCATTAAAAAAAATTGAATACTATTGTAATACTGGAATCATACTTTCTGTTTTGCATGGAAGCAAACATAAAAAATAGCTATTAGTCAACTTGAGCTAGAACGAATCAATGTTACCTACAGTTGATATTGTAGATTGCGAAGGCCCCAAGTCTTGTAAACCTCTTGTGTACATAGATAATATTTTGAAAATCATCATGACAGACAAGACCCGATAAATTCTTTCGCAGATGATATCTAAACGTGAGACGTGATAGAGAAGTGCTAGATCTACAAAGTTACCTCAAATGACAGGTTGGTCTAAATTTATTGCTACGCGCGTAGCATTTTGACTTCAGGTGGTTACTTCAGTAGACATTTTTAAAAATCACATTTACTATGCAAATGTATTGTTAAGTGGGATATAGCAAGTTTTTTATCGAAATTTCAGTATTATTAATCATTCAATTACTGACATACATATATGCTCCTAAAGTTGTTCTGTTTAAATCGTAAATATAAGAAAAGCATTCAAAATCAATAAAGATTCAGAAAAGAAAACTGATCTTGTAAACTGAACTCACCAAATGAAATCTAACCTTATATTATATATTATCTGAGGAAAACATTATTTAGAACGCAATGATTCGAAGCTGCAACTTCCCGGTTTATTTTAAATTTATAGGGAAGAGTGGTCCCATACCGACTCCCCAAATGGTAAAGACCATAAAGGTGCCAAAAATCGATCGGTCGGTATGAAACCACTCTCCCCTATATACATATATGTCGATATCGACGTGGCAATATAAAATGAATCGTTAAAAATCAAACAGCAATAGTGGCTCACAGAAAATAACAATGATCGAACGCGAAACTTACAATTAGAAACATGCCACACACATCCTTCCATACACGAAGAAACACTGTATACAATACATCGATTTCAGGATCCTCTATACAATTCGCTCATGTCCACTCATTCCAGCAAAGCCGTATTTACATGTCCGGAAGTCGTTCATAGTCCAGGAAGGTTATTCGTCCATCCTCCAATTATATGCTTATCTATCGTCAATTGTATTTTATCGATTCAGGACGCCGGGTATGGAGAAAAATGAAAAGAGAATACAAAATGATTAGCGCCTATGATGCTCAAATTAAGTCTAATATTTCAGCGTTACAGTTACCTTTTATAGCGGATTGACCAGCGTCTTATTCGCTCAAAAGTCTGATGGGGCGAAAGGGCCGAGCACTGATTAGCATGGGCGATAGTTTGACTTACAAATTCATCGAGAGGGCACTACTAGGTTATATGGCGGGTAATTGAAACGCTCTATCGTTCTCATGTACCAGGTTACAAAGCTAATATTACGAAATTATCCTCAAGATATGGGAACCTGCTTCCAATTGGTTATACGGATTCATCGCTTCCACGATTTCGCCCGCAGAGGGCCTTGTTGGATGTGCTACGTATTTTCATGGCAAATGTTAATCTTCAATTTCAAAGAATGCAGTAGTTGCCTTAACGGGACCGAATTAAATTGCATCGGTGCTTCTAGAAACAATGTCCATCAGGGAAAACGATTGTGGTATACATGAGATGATAGCCACAGATTAGCTTGTCAGTGTCTATTGCAGTGGGAAGAAGATACAGACGTATGACACAATTGTCAATCTACGACAGGGGATTTGTGTGAGAATGAAGGTTGATACTGTGATATGACTGTTTCTTATGGTAGTATGCACTGTGAGTGAGAAGTAGTTGGAATGTGAACATTGAGGAGAGTACTTATGTAACGATAGAAGGAAGAAATAACAGCGGTTTAGTTTGTTTCAGTAACGGTTTGAAGAAGTTCGCTCTTCGTGTTCTTTATGCACTTACGAGATACATTAAATAAAATAACAGCTCAATAAACAGTCTGAGGCAGAATATATTATGTAATTATTTAATCTGTATCTAAGTAATGATATGGACTCATAGTGATCGCATTAATGTGCTTCCAAGGTAAAACACAACTTGCTTCATTTTATAATGACATCCGTCCGGTAATTACCATTTAATCGTTCAATCAAACCTATCGATATTATGTATTTTATCAATTTCTCTTTCAAATTAGTATATATTTATTCTGCAAGATCCTCTAATAATAATATATCACGTTAAGACTTTATTTTTTTATGTGACCCCTTGGCCACTTAATTTTAATATACTCCAAGTCCGGAAGGGAAAGTTGAACATGCAAATAAAGAACCAAATTAACTAAATTCGTGATTGAGTATTGTATAAAACGTTGTTTGATGTTTGTAAAATTAAAATATCAATCTATAAACGTTAGTATACTACGATATCGACTTCTGTATATTTTAGATCATTCGTTTCTATTACTTTTGTGGCTGGCATCATTATCAGTATACTGTACGTCAGCCGGTCCAATGTACTTTATCGTAGCTCTTGTAGAATTCATTTTTCTTTTCGCAGTATCGCATTATTCAATAATATTATTCAGTTAGTTCTTGCTACTCGTGTTTATATCACAATTTAACAAAATCAGCGCAAAGTAATCTAATATTTAAACAATATATTCAAGTTCGTTGAACTGGTCTTTAAAAAAGCAGGGAAATTATATTTCTCATTGGTCAGATAACAAAATTGGCCTATAAACTCGACGCTGATAGCGCAAAATCCGAGAACAAACTGTCTACCAGACCAACCTGCGTTACCTTCGGCCGTCCCCCTTCGCTCATGCATCGGCAAGCCAAACGGACGTCAGCCAATTTTTTTGTCACCGGGAACTGATAAGCCGGTATAACCTGGGAGTTGGAGTGGAACCTATCAGAAGATACGATAACTTGATGGATCCTGTTGATTTTTGGAATCGCGTAAAGCCGAGAAGTGTATCCAGAGGACAAGCAAATCCATAGAATTTCCTGGATATCGCGCCAGCAACGCGAGAACCACACAGGCGAAAACTTTCTATACCGTGTCGAAAAACAGCAAGAAAAAGTATCAACAGATAGCACGCGAGCGCGAGCCAGCTCATGACACCTCGATCGGTGCCTCGAGACAGACTGCCTTGACAATAGCCAAATTCGAGAACTAATCATTCTGATTGATCGAGATCCTTATAGTCGATAAATCTGTCTTTCCGTCGAGTTGTCCCTTTAAATCAAATCGAGAGCGTTTCTTAGGGAATCGGTATGTAACAACTGGAGATCCTCCACGACCACTTCCCCAGATCATCGGGCGACAGCTGGGCAGCAGATCCTTAACTCGGGTCAGGCGGTTTCTCCTCTGCCCTTAATCGTATCAAAACCTCATCTTCGCCCGCTCTAAAGCCCTTGGCCTCTCTCCAGCGGGGTCCCAATGTTTCTCCCGGGCTTCTGTCGGTCCGTGGAGACCTCTCCGTCGGGTACTCCCCTCTGCCGGGCAATTCGGTACGTCGAGACTATCTCCCCACTGCAGATTCGAGCACCTCAATCTCGATTAAACTACCTAAAATCCTCCGAGAACTTTGGCGTAACTAGACGATACTAGACTATAAACCCGAGAGCGTAACTTCTGAGCAGGATGGCGACTCGAAGGAAACCAGAAAATGAGAACGTTGTCCGAATCGAATAGCCGGGGTCGCCTTGTGACCCTGAATGGAAAGATCACTTCACAACACAAACGCAGTGCAAAAATATTGTGAAGATAGCCTTATAAGTACCAGCCCATAAAGCTTCAAGTCATTGCTGTCTTAATGACACTTCCATAAGGCCATTTTCGAAATCAGCTCAGTGATGGGTCAAAAGTTATGTAATTGGAACACACTCGATTAGTGGAATCTCCCAGCGCCTTTTTCTGTACTGCAACTATTATTTTTCGTGGCGCGTATAAGGAATTTGAACCTCAAAAAATAGTGTATTTGCGTATGATATGTTAGGTTTATTATTTTGTAGTACAGTCGGACGTCAATTATTTCAATTATTTCAAAAGTAGAAGTTTCATGTCAGAATTTGAGGATTACAATGAGCTAGTACGCAGCACTGAATGTGCCTACTAACCTCAATGTTACAACTAACTATTCACTAGAATAAATAATGTTGTTTTCGTAGTAATTTTACTTTTACTCTTCTAGCAGCACATATTTAGTAACACTCTTTAATTATGAACGACATATTACAAAAAACATGAACGTTACATTCATTATGCTATACTGAAATTGGTTGCTACATACGCCTCGATTGAAGGCGAGGTCATGTTTATTTTTACCATCAGCTAACACCGATGACAGATAAGATTCTCAGCAATCTATCAACATCTTTTTTTGTGAAAACTCAAGAAACTTCAAATAATAGAGAAAATAGCGTTTTCATTTTCTTCGATGAAACTTTGACCTTCGTTTAAAAATTAATTTCACCTATCATGACTATTACTTTAAAGTTTTCAATAATAATTATCAATAATCATAAATTTTTTATTTGTCTCATTGTATCTAGCATTAATGCATGTTGCGCAATGAAACGTCATTTACGTTCAAGATAATATACTTAGCTTTTGTATACATCAGCATGACACAGGTATATTGATGTAGTCATTTAGTCATTCTCACTGTGTAGAAATATAGTACGCGTACACAGAATTATGAATTGCAAACAAGAAAAGTATGAATATTATCAATCTCCTCTGCTTTTTTTTATTATTGCGCCCAAGAACATTAATACTTGGGCATTTCTCATTCAATAAAGAACTAGGCTACCGCCATGTTTAATTAATTAATTTAAACAGCAGTCTTCACTCGGAGAATAACCTTCCCAACAGACACATAAGGTCGGGCCAGTGATGAGCACTTACTGGCCCACTGCATCTACCAACGATCCAGTAACAGTTGCCTGGGCCGGTCTTGTGTGTTTACTGCGTCAGTATCTATTATTATAGGTTAATAGTAGAATATTATAATAATAAAGTTTTAATAGTATAATTACTGTTATAAAAAATAACTTCATATCGGAATGTACATTTATCGTGTAGCTTAATCCCTTCGTGCGTACTAACAGAAACAGTTTTCAAGAAGTTACGGCGCAGAATGTAGATAGCGCACATACAATCTGTGAAGGTTTACCCACTATCGTTGCGTTACTCTGCGTTCAACGGAAATCATGAAACTAAATCGAAAGTAAATCTCATAGCAATTACAGTAGCTTTGGATAACCTATTTTAATGTTTTTGTTCCATAGTTAACGAATAAAGTCAATTAAACTTGATAAAAGCTCATCATTTTATGAATTGGTGCAGTGAGCCTTTATCGAGTAGAGATAGATTGCAGATCATCGTGAGTCAGCACAAATATCACTGGATGTTTTCTTTGAAAAGTCAGAGCTAAACGCATATCAGAGAGGTGCTAGTATTTCTTCAGTCATCGTGGAATACGGGTCGGTGTAAATTTACGGCTAATTGTTATGAGTGGTCACGGATTAATAAAATAGACTCAACAATAAATACTAGAAAATTTTTATTACTTTCTCGTACATATTATTAGAGTAATATATTATCTTAATCGGTACAATCAGACAGGTGATTACATCACACTGATGTTGGACATGGATATATAATTCTGAATTGAGAATAAAATTGAGAGTGGTTGAAATATCAAAACAGAAAAAGAGAGAGTGAGTAAAAATAATATTGGGCTGGCACGAAAGTAATGAGACACTCTAGAAAACTCTACACATGCCCTGTTTTAAATTAATTGTTTTTGATCATATTCTATTGTATATATCCACAGAGCGGAAGTATCTAGAATGTTCTACAACATACTAGAAAATGGTCAAAAATAATTAATTTAAAACAGGACATGTGCCGAGTTTTCTAGAGTGTCTCATTACTTTCATGTCAGCCTAAAATTTGAAGAGTACAGGGGTGATGTAAATTCTTGTAATTAAAAGCATTGAAATCATATTATTAATGCCAAGTACATAAGTCACTACATATTTGCTTATTATATGATCTAGCACTAGCCTATCATTTTAATTGTATTTTCAAAAAATTCCTATAATGTCATTGCTACTCCTTTATATTACTACTGCTTTTCATATTTAACTATTATTTAATGGTCATTTAATAATTAATAAAATTTTAGTTGATTTCTCATCGGATACTACTTACGCTTTCCGTGCTGAAAGCTTCATACTATCAACTTCTAGGGAACTAACGTATTCATTGCTAGTATTACAAACGTTATTATATATCATTATACAGGGTGTTTCAAAATTAACGCACACGGTTTACATAGCACTGTGCGTGGTGATCTCCCGAGTAATGAACCACT
>JARQTI010000303.1:698816-765761 GCA_030142655.1 Trachelus tabidus | reverse complement strand
CGATAGTCCGTGCATTCGCGCTGGTGTATTTAATGGTAGTTCGCCAGTTGCACACAGCAAGGTGGTGGAGTAGCTATGCGCTAAAAGGTACTAGTTAATTCTAGAAGCAATAGTACCAACATAGGAAACACACAAAACCTGTAACACATGGCGTCTAATTGGCCAATTCTGAATAACCGTGCGCGGATGAATACCGCTATCGTGCACGGAGATTCTTGGCTTTTAATTAAAAATCATTTTCGTTCGTACGAGACATAATCGGAGTAGTGATTTTTGACTTACAAGATAATTTGTTGATCGTGTTATTATCGTAAACGCAGTATCATTTGAGAAATCGCATGACATTTTTATCGAGGGATATTAACCCTAAATTCTCATTGGATCATTCCTCTACTTCGTATTATTTATTTCGATACTCATTTCATCATTACTTTTAATTAAATTCTACGTATCTATGTTTTATATATATATCTGCTATTAAATATATATTACTTTAATTCGCAATTCATGAAAATAAATCCAGTCACGCTTTCAGTGGACTTATAAGAAGTTCAACTTTGTATCAAAGCCTATCGATTCTTTGGAATTATTGCACAAGAACACGTAGTAATCCGATGACGTTGTGCAACAGTTCTGATTGGTTAATTTACATTTATTTTTTTAGAAATATTTGAGTCACTTTTATAGGAATAATCGTATCCGGTTTGATTCGATTGGCTTTATTTTAGGTTATCAATCAACGGATCATGGAATACCCAAATAACAGTAGATATTTTTAGAATATTAGTATTTTATAGTATATGTGAATACTTCATGCGAATCTTACGAATTTCTACGATTTTTTCAATTGGGATTGCTATAGATTTTTGATACTTTTTTTGGTACCCTACTTTTTTTATGAATTTTACAATAAATCTAAAATCCTTTGAAAGCAATAATTATCAGCCTAATAGCACGATGAAAAATGAAAATCTAATCTATTCATAAAAAGTTCGTGCGTTCAAGGTAAAATCGCGTCATACTGTTCACATTTTATTAAAAGAAGGAACAAAGTTATATAAATAATTTTACTGCATTGACATCAGATTGCTATATTCGATTATATTATTCCAGGAAGTGCCAAGAAGTGTCATCAAAAATTGCCAAAGGGTCAAACCGCTTCGTAATCGGTATTCTCTACCAATTGTTCCATTTATAAAATTAATGGTAACAAAATATTTGGTACGTGCTGCGTTTTACCTTGACACGATGACAAAAGAAGAATCATTTGCAAGATTACGTACCGATTATTTTAATAAACAATTGACAAAAATATACATATCTTCTTCACATATCAATATTAATTCGTTGAATAATTCGGTATGTACTGTATATTGAAATAATTTTCGCAATTTTGTCACGCGCCGTTCATTGGCCACGATAGTGCCATAATCAAATGATATAATAGTATATCCAAATTCAAATAGATATTTCCGTTTCGCGTGAAAGATCAAAGGTCTGTTATGACATGGCACGTGTTTAACATTTAAAATTGGATAAAATTAACTAGTCAGAATCGAATAACATGTGGGGACCCTCCTCATACGCAGATCTTGCAGTCAAGCATTAAGAATAAATAAATTGCGCACAAAGTAGCGTACCGCGGCAACGTTGAAATAGCATAATCCAAAATTGTATAATGGGCACAAAAGCCACTTGTATTTATCTTTAAACTTCTTGGACATTAGGGAATCCCGAGTATTCGGCTACTAGTATTCTTTCGACTAGTAACTATCACGTAAATATAAATGTTTGAATAATAACAATATATTTGAGTAATATTTATTTGGTGAACTCGCGCTACGATCAGATGTAATGCAGTACGAATGTAACGACTGAAGTTGGCGCTATCGCCGGAGTAAAATAGACCAGCTAACTTCAGGTGGTACGTTTGATCTGAATGTGAGTGTGTACTTAAAATAATTCTATATAAATATGATACGAGGCAGTTTTGTTGGTTTGTTTTTTGGTTTAATTACTCTAGTGAATTTTAATGTGTAGATTACTGAGACCAGTTGATGCTAATAACTTATGGTTAATTCAAAGTGACAGTTTTGTGGACATTAATTTGTGTTACTTTGGTGCTTCGTGCTGTTTTCTTTCTCGTTAATATTACGTTTACTCCTTTTTATTTTTTAAATTTGTTATTAATTTCGAACTGGGTCGAGAACTACCGGGGTTAAAGATCTTATGTTTAGACGCAAATAATTCTGCTCTAAGATCTGTGTCAGATCGAGGAATAGGATTAATCGTTTTATAACGAGTCGAATATGATTCAGGCAATTTCTGGAGATTTCTTTACTAGCAAATCAAAATAACTATTAATTTAATACGTGCAGATAAGAGAAAAAAAATATTTGTCAGTCTTAAAAGATACAGCAATCAAACATATTGGACATATTTTGTATAAAGAATATTTGTCATTTTGCGCGAAGGAAAGAAAGTCCGAAAACAACGATTCGCATAAATGTAGTGTTAAAAATACCTATCGAATAGCGTATCCTTCGAATGTATTTAACAAAGTCTAGTGGAAGCTTCAAGAAATACTCAAGGCTCTTGGCATAAGTATGGATAAGCTGTGTTAACACGGAGAAAAGTTTAAGAAGCCTTTGGCAAGGAAAACGGAAGGTATTAAAAGAAAGACTGTTTTATTAAAGTAAAATTCTTAAGATGGAAAACATAAGTTAATGCTATATATATATAACTTTTAATATTTAACATATTATATAACTTATTAGTATATACATATATATTATAGAGAATATATATATATATATGCTTTTCAACATTTCATTGAGAAAACAATGCTGTTTGATTACATGTCAAGTACCAGCCCCAATAGATAGGGAATATAACATGGACTCCACGTCCTTACGTAAAGCTCTAAATGCGTACAATTCTGTAATTTTGCGGATTGTCATACGTATACCTACAAAGAGTGACGCATATTAATTTCCACATTTCACACAATTTCCAGCTTGTATGCTAAGCCTACCTATCCGAAGCTGTAGAATAACAATGATGAAATAACGTGTATAAATATTGTATTGTACATGCGAAGAATTTTATTGGCTGTATCTGAAGAAAATTTCCACGATCTATCTTCTAGCACTATGTGTAAATTCTAATCGATTAATTTTGATAACGGATAGTCACTGAGTACAAGACTGTAGGCACATATGTGTACATTCATTATATGGATACGTCGTACATGTAGTCGAGGAATGAAGATCAGGAGTAACAACTGGAACGTATCTTAATTGGCTGGAATTGGCATAGTTTAAATGATTTGCAAAATGTTAGCAAGGAGTGCCAGTTTGTTATGAGTTATGAGAATCCATCATGACGAGATATCCTAATTAATTAAACTTTAGCGTACGCAGCGTAATTCGAGACTCCACAGCGATTTTTGTTTTTTGCCAATCGCATGTACCCATTTTCACCCCAACCGTTGCCCCACCAATTTTTCAAAATCCACTCGGTTGGCGTATATCCAACAATTAGCATCGCGTGGTTGACCACGTCCGAACTGCACGCTGTGTCGTCATAAACTCCTTTACTGTTAAAAGAAGTATAAATATAAATTTAAACTGTTCTTTTATCAATCTAAAAGTACTGAAAACTTACTGATAGAGTTGAAAAGTTTTTGGACTAGCATTAATGGAGGTTGCAATTGGTCCAATAGTCGCCACAGCTACTTCCAAAGCACGTTCGTCCCTAGAGGGTAAGATGGCCCAGGAAGTGATATTAACGACACTCATGTCCTCTTGAAATCGACACTGTCCTTGCTGAAAGTATTAGAAATTGAAATCTGAATTAACAAAATGTTTCTCCATAATGGAACTTTCCATTGGTCTTTTTTGTGTATCCAAGAGCGATTATTGTCCGAATAAAGATACAAGGACTTTATTTATTCATAAGAAAAAAAATATTTAAGTGCTCGTCATATAAGTCCTTTTATCCTTACCTCAGCCTTGTAAGGATAATTAGTTTGGGCCATAAGACCTTTTGCTTTTTCTAAATATCTTAAAGTATTTCTCAAGGATCCTCCAGAGCAACCAAGATTTCCAGTACTGGTACTACAATCCACAAGCTGCTGCTCACTAAGCGGAATAAGCATTCCGGTTTTCTTGTAAATTTGTCCCTGTATACTTCCTGCTATAGAATAAGCATAGCAACTTCCACAATCCTTTTGATTTTCCTCCGCGGTACGAAAGCCGTGTTCCCGCCAATCCAGATGACTGGGGATTCGCCTTGGATCATGAAGAACAGCAGAAACCATCTGTTCGTCGGAAAGTCTACGCCGTCGACTTGGAATTAATTTTACCTATAACCATACAACTTTTTAAAGATCCGGCGACATCGATATCCAATGATCATCTACCATTTCACGAATGTATTGTCGCGTTGTCATATCAGCATATGGGTTATCATGTAGTGTGTAAGTATAATGTCCAGCAGCTGCCAATAAATTATGCTCATATATCTTAAGAAGATTCTCTTCCCAAGCCATCCTTCTTATAGACTCCACAGTACCAGTATAAGTTTTGTTGAACATGCTCTGTAAACGATATACAGGAATAATCATATCATTGGTCATGAACTGATCGATATAATTTACAATAGTTATCACTTGGTATTACCTTGTAATGATGCCAATAATCACCGAGACGTTCTGATATCTCAGATGGTAATCCAGTACCGTGAACATTCCGGAGGAAACAAAAAATCACCAGTGAAAAGCACAGAAACCGTACGATACCTTCTTTACAAACGATCATGATTCTATGTGATGACTTATTGCCGTGGTGAGGTGGCAAGAAAGACTGAAAGACTTAATGATCTAATTAACCGTGCTGTTTGAAATTTTCGGCAGTGTCAGCGAATAGCGACGAACCAATTTCGTAATTGGAAATTGAGGTTCTTGCTGATCTTTGGTATCGTTCATGGCCGCAGCCATTTTTCATCGTCATATTAAGTTATTTTCATCAGTATCGTCTGGTCGATCAATATGACATTATTTTCTGTTCTCAAGGGCCTCAGTGTATGTTTGGCTTTGTTCATTGTGTTAGCATGTCACCGTCTCACGTATCCAGAGGCTACAGATGTTGCGAGTTTCAACGTAATCGGGAAACTGTTTGTGTTTCCAATGATCTTTTCTTGGATCCACGAGAACAGGCAGACGTCTACTCCTCTCGAAAATTTCTGGTTATGATTAGTAGCTACTGACGTACAGGATAATAATGACGTTTCAGATTGGCATCGTACTAACACTTGACATAACCATTAAAATGAAGTATTAACTATGAGCTATATAATAAAAATATATTATGTACATTATTAATAATGGCATATAATTTAAAAAAAGATACCAATTGTCTCAATAATCACTTCAATAAATCATGAATCATCAATACTCAATTTACAGGCATGCCAAACTTATCAATTATTAATTGAAAGCAGAGTCAATACGTAGTAATTCGCATGATCTTTTCTACTGTTCTACGTGACGAGTGTCTCGCATCTTAAAGTTGAATAATGAATAATTAAAGTTCAATTTATCGAGTAGAAAAACAGTACATCATACTCGAATCGAGAAAGTGTTTCCACCGGCAGACACCAGAGTGCGCAAAGATCGTCGACAGTCTGGCTGAAGGAACAAGCATAAATACACGGATAAACTCTCTCGTAAGAGCATACAAGAATATAGTATAGTTACTTGAGACAAACAACATGTTTTAGCTCTCCCAAGTGTCTATACTGTAAAACACGATACATATATTCTCCGCGTTATATAAACGAATATCGTAATAAGTTCGCAAAATCGTCGGCAGATGGTGTAGCGCACCATTGTAAATTCGGTAGTCGCGTAGGTAACAGAGTTGCTGTACGATCGGGTGCGTGTCGGTTCTTTAATTCAATCAGTAATCAGTCTACGACTAATGGGCCACAGCAGTAAACAAGAGTACGTTAACACGTACGTAAGAAATTCGACAATTAACTTGTATAACGAGAAAACAGTCGTCACCTACGTTCCGCTGTCAAGATGATTACTACAAGAAAGATGGTAATACCAGCTGCTAGAGAGTCGCGAGTGCCAGTCGTCAAGATTACACACGTAATCGTTGAATCTTATATTATAAAGCGTACCATATATTACAAGTCCTTTTTCACAGTCTCTGACTGACTGACTCTAACTGACTAACTATCCAATAACGGACTGACAGACTGTTTCTCGTCGGTGACCCCACTCACAGAAGTACCACTCTTGGAGAGCACCGGCATTCCCACTCTCTACGGTTTGGCGGCATCTCAACACCAGAGGACTGGGAGTTGTTTTTCGGTTCGACAGTGAGAAAGGTTGAGATTCTCTCTAGCAGTGTCCGGTATTTATAGTATCATTCCGCTGGTGGAATAGTTTTTTTTAAATTAACAGTGGTGAGTGGTTTTACTGTACGCGGTTAACAAGATGGATGAATCTGGGATTGACATGGGATTCGATCTTGCTGCACTTACCAATGAGGACTTTGAGCTTGAATATAACAATGACTTCGAGCAAGCACTCTCGATGCTCTCCACGTCTCAAGACTTCATGTACTACGAATTGAAGAGCCGAGCACCCGATACTGGCAGGTGCGTTCATACTATGATATATAAAGTACCACGTCGGATCACCTGTTGAACATAGTCACTCTGCTTCTATTCATGTGATGGCTGCTTTTAGTCCTGTTCAAAATTTATAGGTTAGCTTTACCTTAACGTATAGATTCCTACTGTTATTGGATTATTTATAGATTGCCATATCTTCGTGAAATCCTACCGGCTATTTGACGTTTTTAGATCGATCGAATTTACGTATCTGATCATTTACTTATTAATATCTCGTTTATCTCCTGAAATGTGCCAGACGAATTGCCAGTAATTTGTCAGGTAGATACAGTGACGATTAAAGATTTTAGATAACTTTATCAAATGTTAATTACTCTTTGGTGGATTCGAGTCGCTGACTTTTACGAAGACTTGATGCATTTTAGAGGTTATGTCGGCTTTGTCTCGAGCCATGTCAATGGTAATTTTTTATTTTAATTCTATTAAATTCAATCGAATAAGTCTATGGATTATTCCATTTGCTTTTCTGCTCGTGAGTTACGGAATTCTAATATCTGCACACGAAGGTCCTGCACGTGCTTAATAACAGTTAATTTCAAGTGGGGGAAATGCCGAGGAGCGAAATGTCGGTGAATATACGATGCTACAGATTCTAGTGGGACGCCTTTGTGAAAATGCTTGAGATTCTACTTCAGATGGCATTATGTAATCTTACTATCGAGATATAGATATAAGACGCTATACCCGAGCCAGCAGAATTGTTCGATACAATGTTTCTGATACAATTTCTACAACATCGCTCGTAGACATTGAGCTCTGAAAAGGTTGATTTTTTTTTAGATATTCTTATATGGCAAAAACGAATTACTTTACGCACGATTGATTACTCTTTCCGCATTATTACATACCAAGGCAATTTAGAATTCGGGGTGCGAGGTGTCGCGCTGTTTTGTAAAATACAATCCGCATCTAGTTCATTGACGATTATTTAGCAATAAATATAAATTGAGAGCGATAGACGTTACCTTGTTTGTCGTATTAAAGAAAGTTGATGATTTACTCAAACTCTCCATAGATATTGCTGTAGGATAATAGAAATGAATTATTATATCGCTAGTACGAATAATTATTGGAATATCTGATCTGTGAGGACATTTCGAAATTTCTTTATTTTATTTGGACAGTTCGATGTTTATACTAGCCTTTATGATTTTTATACGTGTATATATGAATGTTCATGTATTACACACACACGCGTACACATATATATATTCTTATTAGGAGTTTCAGGTGTCCCCTAAATATAATTGGCCATCTTATCTTTACAGTAGATCGTATATCCATGTAACTTTTTTTTGCGGTTTCCTTGGACGTTGGGAAAGCGTGGAGGTTATTCATAGTAAAAATTAGGAATTGTTACGCGTTTCACGCGTGCGGTTGCGTAATGGCCTCTTACACGTTCAACGAAGGATATTAAAATTTATCTGAGAAATAATCTGCCAAGTATAAGAAAGTAGCAAAGCATGGAATTTAAATTCCTTATCGTCCGTTGGAAAATTTGTTTTCTGTTTATAAAAAAATACACGACTAGAACTTACCAGACCAAAGTCGACGATTTTCGTATCGAAATGTAAGAAATTATGATATTTCGTACCATAGTTTTCCTCGAGTATTTAATACCTACTTTTTTTATTGCCGGTAAAATAATCGCAAAAATTACGTAATTCATGTCTACCCAAAATACCGTACTGGTAAGATTCGACTCAACGTGTCATTTTATTGTGCAACTAATTCTCACGTTTCAATTCCCATGATTTTTAAGCAGATTAACACTGTTACTCGATTTTTCCATCGACCCTCGTTTCTCGACGTCGCATGTGTCTTTATCCGAATTCACTTTCTCTCTCGCTTCCACACTTCCTGCTTATGATAAAAGGAAGAAAAAAAAATCATTGTTATGTGTCAAAAATGTCTCTTTACCAAATTCACTATTTGTATATATATCATTTTTTTAGTCCCCGTTATCGTCTCACGCGGAGATAAGCTGGACGACATTGCGATTACGGTGTTATCAACGTTTCGGCATTGAAGTATGAACATTTCTCGTAGGTCAATCCCAATGCAAATTTAAACCAGACTCAGGAGACAATGGCATCTCATTTCCCACAGATACATGACTCACTTTCCCTCGCATTGGCGTCACACTTCATCGATATCGTTCAACTCTGATTCGCAGACAGTACCAAACGCATTCAATGTATACATACGACGTTAAATGATAAAGTCATATTCACAATTCTACTAAATATTCCAGTATTACCATTGGGATAAACTCAACGGTACAAAATCATGTATAGCATCGTTATCATACGTGGATGATGAATCCTCATCGAAGCGACATGCGTTACGATCATTGTTTATTATATATTAACACTGTCTCGTTGGACGTGCGTCAATATTTTGTACAGTTCGATTTTGAATTTTAGACTTCTTATTTAAGTATTTGGCAAGTGCAGTTTTTTTCTCGACAAAATGGTGTCGGCGCAATGTTTACAATTATGATAATGATTATGGCAATGTTTCAGTGCCAAAAAGCACAGATCCTCAGGAGCTAGAATGGCTCCGATGTAACGGACGAGAGAATAGTTACTCAATTTGCCACATGCGCGCTGCAGTGCAGCGTCGCGTTGAGAATGTTTCCGGCGAAACTCGGCAAAGTTATCTCAATAACATCGTGAAGGTTGGTTTATGGTGATTCGAATGGGAAAAAGCTTTAACGGAGTGTTTCGTGAAAATGCTCGTTGTTCCTACGTCGATGAGTACGTTTCTACGGGTGCTCGGTTAAAGTAGGCTTTCTCGGCTGTGATTGGCGTTCTTCGTTCAAAGAAATTTCGTAGACGTCAACCGTCTGTGACTCACGGTTGTCTGCGAGCATCCATGGTTATCGTATACGCGAACAATTTGAATTTCGTGTTCGCGAAACCTCTCTGAATCTTGGTGGAAGAGTAGAATCTTTTAAGGATGGCAATGAAAATGGCGTCCCCCGTTAATTAGTTTAATAGAGACTTTAATTATCCTTATGTGTCTTTCTGATGACTTACGTATTACGATCAATCGAGATAATGATCGTGCGCGATCGCGAGTGTATAGGTCAGTTGGATGCTCACGCTTCATTTAGATCGCACATAATTTAGGTGAAAAAATGACAGGAGTCAGTGGGATTAAAGGAAAAGAACTGTAAGTATTCGAGGTATAGATTCGACGTGAGTACTTAAATATTTTCTTTCTTTCTTGTACATATCTTCAGATAAAATTTTAAATAAAAAGAAAAAAGGGTACTACAGGCATCGGCTCGATACGTCGAACCATTAAAAAGTTATGGACAGTTAAAATTGCGGCCATTAGATAGCCGATTCGAGAAGGAGGGTAAAGGCTCCTGGGAGTATATAAAATCGACCGACCTCTATACGCGTCTCTCTCGCACTTGCGCAAACGCCCATAGGCCTCTCTCGCTCGCACTCACGGGCGGCATGGAAAATCGCAGCATCCGACACATCCACGATAAATAACGTTTCACCGACAAGACTGTCGACGGGAATCGCGTATTTTGGCGAACTTGCGCAATTTTAGCGAGAAACGTAAGAAAAGTTTGCATTACTTCCGACTACACGTATGGCTAGACGATACTTGATCAAGTTGATCGCCAATGCATACGTCGATTTTCATATGTTCGTTTGAACCGAATAATCCTGTATTCTATTTATTCATCTTGGCTTCACGTGCTCTTAAAATAAAAGCAACCCTGTAGCTAAGCTCATAGAGACTCGCGAAATCGGTGCGAATCGATTATGAAAAAAGGCCAAAGATTGGCCAGAGTCAATGCGCAAATAGACTGCATATTAGATAAGTATAGTCTGTCTCTTTTTATCTTGGCGAATTTCGTATTACGCAGCTTTGTCTCCTTCTTATGTATTTGTCTGTTAAACAAATACGGAGTTATCGACTGCATTTAATGAAATCGATACAGCAGCAAGAGTGTGTTATTCGATAAGCAATACGGAGCGTAGATAAAGTTTTAACGTGTGCATAGCTGGACCATCTAGGGATGCTGTGAAAGAAAATTTTCCTCAGGACAAGTCAAGTCTAATCTAACCTGGAGCACTGATTACGTTCTGCGATGTTGACCTATCGTTACATACTAATTACTTAATCCGATCGGCAAGAGATAAGAGAACAAAAACTAATCGCGATACACAGCTTGGCGATATTTTTAATTTGTAATTGGATCAATGACCTGGATGATTTATTTTTTATTTTATTTATTTTTTTTTTTTCTTACCAGAATCAACTCACAATTTCACAGCCCCATTTTCTACTTCTTTTAAGATTCCCTCTTTTTTTTTTTGTTTGCCGCGTTCACACGGCACATGCATCGATATACGACAAAACATTTAATGACTGTTGGCTATAAAAACAAAGGTACAATATTTCGGTACGTTGTCTCGCTGTTTTTATATTCTCACTTTCTGGCCCTCCCGGACCGCTTTTCAAACCAGTGGAATATTTCCAGCCGAATGCGGTTATTACGTAACGGCCCAGGAAAAACGACGAGACTACGCGCGATATCTTGACGCGGATCGGCCCAGGCCGATTATTCGGCGAGTGCCGACTACACGTTGCGAAATGACGCCGTGCGACGCACCCATAAGACACATCACAACAAAGGCTATACTAATATCAATAGGGATACCTCTAAAGTTCGCGGATAGCCAATATCGCTGATACCGGTTTTTTCTCGTTACCGCAGTGAGACGAATTTTATTTTTGCTTGCGGCAGCTGCCATTTTTTAAAACTTTTTTGCTTCCTTATCGGTCCGACATGAAACACGGGAAACACTGTGCGTCAACCCTTTAAGCCATTTGCTTGTATAACCGCTAATCAAGCGGATTGTCGTACGGCAATGGGAGTCTGCAGTACAATTCAATATGGCCGACAATGTCGCTGTCGTCGGTCACTCGGTAGTTTTTTGTGATTCTGATTTTTGAATGGAGATTTTACTAGATGTCTGACAATGTAGTTATGGAATGTTTTTTTATTAAATGTTTAACTGTTTATTCTTTATATCGATTGGCCGAGGTTTTCTTTGGCATTTTAATACTCTGTCGATACTACGGGGTGCCAGAGAGTTAGGTTAGGTTAGCTTGGCAACGAAATCCGAACGAATGCCAATAGACAGTGCCGTATCTATGCCGGAATATTCATTGGACATTATTCTAATTGGAATTACTAGAATGCAGGCTCGTTTACAATTTTGCAAGTTATTCATTGCGCGATCAGCTGAGCACACTCTTGTAGCTCGACGTGTGCATCTTTTTTAGAGATGTATATATAGATATGTATTGTATAGTCTGTAAATCCTTAATAAAATTGCTGGCGGGAATCGTGCTTTACTTGGTTGCTGATTGACACGAAATTCGCGTGACTGACCGCGCGAGTCACCACGCACGTTGCTCGTTTTACTTAATAGCGGCTATTTAGGTTAACGTTAGAAAGGATGGGGTGGGATTTTTTTGAATTAAAAAAATTTTCGTTTCTGGTTTGATAGTAGATAGTGTATCTCGAGATATTTGTAGCCTGAATAAGAATATAGTCGTTTGGTGAGATTGGGGATAAAAAAATGTGCGCACCCTCACTGATAGCCGTGGAGCTGTCTCATGTATTGTCTTTTTGAAAATTTTCCCTCTACTTATTTTGAGCGACACCGGTCTCGAATTACTTGGGCACGTGGCACGCGAGCGCGATCGTAAAATTGCGGCACGTCGAAAAGTATTGAATATTTGCCAGAAACTACTGTCTTGTTCACAGTCAAGAATATTGGTCGCGAGAATGTGGATTAAGAGAGAAATGCGCTGCAGCCTCAGTAATACTGTTAGGTTAGGTTCGAAGACTTTGGAATTTTCCGAAGGTAATTATAGAGCCGCGAGTTTGCGTCCGAAATGATAATAAGAGCGGATGGTTTAAAAAATGGGAAGTTGAAAATAATAATAAAAATTAATCATTCGTCAAGCACGACAAAGTCGACGTATCCTGTGATAGGGGGTCGCCCGTCCGTCTTATCAGCGCGACAGAAAAACCAAGTCTGAAGTCTGTCAATGGCAAAGGCTAGTGTTCCCCTACGTGATTCCACGTCATGATAACCCCACGTCACTTCTATTACTATAGCGGCAGGTAAATCGGAAGGCATTCCTACTGTCCAAAACAATGATCAGTAGGTATACGTCAAATGTGATTCGTAGTGTCTAAGCTAGGTCGGTAAAGCAGAAAAAGGTGTCAAGGGTCCGACGTACCGACCGAGGCTGCGACGTAACGGACGAGTCGCTACGTCAGGGCAAAGCCACAACCGTCGGTGAGCCAGTCGCGACGTGTTGGTCCTCGGCTCGTTTTAGTAGCGTCGGGACGCCTCGAGTTGAGCGATCGAGGAAGGACGCCGCGGATATGCAGGCCGAAGTCTCACGTCAGATCGGCGAATTCGAAGAGCTAGTGGCGCGCCTGGACCGTATTAACGGTACCGATCAGAGCTGCTCGTCGGTTACGAGAACGACGATACCATCGGACGCGAGGACGATCGGGAGTCAGACGTTCCCATCCCCACCATCCTCTAACTCCTATTCTCACCCTGGCACCGATTACGCTCTCCTGGAAAACGCGCGCGGCATTTACCAGGAGCGTACCCAGGACGCGTCCGTAGCCTCATCGTCATCATCTTCCGAGAGACACGTACGCGTCAATATTGGAATCGACGAGGACCTGCGAATGATCTTGGAAATGGATCCGTCTATCGTCGATAGGCCTCCACCACCGTCGGCGACCCCATCGGCGACGCTTCTGCCGAGCCACGCGACGCTGGCGCGGCCGCCGCGCGCCACACGACCGCAAGGCTGGTACTGGACTGCTCGACTAACCTAGCTCCTAATGTTCGTTATCTTTCGATATTATGTAACCTAACCTAATCTTTATATACTTCACCGACCTAGTCTAAGTCGACCACGCTACTTGGCCTAGCTATAAGATTTAACGGTTTTACGCGGACGGAATGTCTTTTCGGTGCTTGAAAACTTCGAGGGACTACGTTGGCAGCCATTGGCTGGCTACACGCGCCACGAGTATCGCTTTTGTACTGCGCAACATTCTACGAATGGACCTTTCCGAACTGGACTTCATCCCCACTCTTATATTTTGTTACGAACATTCTGTACCGTTTTTATTCTCATCGCCAGTACCTTAGTCGAAACTTTTTTGACAATGACCATTTTTCAGGTTATGCCGAGTTTCTAGCGTTATGGTTTATTCATA
Source organism: Trachelus tabidus (assembly GCA_030142655.1). Classification (NCBI taxonomy): domain Eukaryota; kingdom Metazoa; phylum Arthropoda; class Insecta; order Hymenoptera; family Cephidae; genus Trachelus; species Trachelus tabidus. The sequence continues at coordinate 751,759 of JARQTI010000303.1, read as the reverse complement.
CGGTCTTTTCCTATGCTCTTTAGGATTCAAGTCGTTATCCCTTCTCTTATGAATTTTCTTGCTCTGTCGTTTCTTACAGAAATTTTCTCTTGATTTTTTTTTTTTTCGTTTTTTAACAGTTTGTACCAATGTCGCTGATCGATACGGATTAGTGTTTGGACGTAACGCATGGTATTTTCAGTCGTATCGTGTCACTGCTCGGTTCTCAATCTGTCACAACAAAGCCACTGCAAAAGTGACAGCTACGTCCTTCTGGATGTTCTCTTTGAACTGTGAGATATTGTACTACAAAGATTGTACTTGCCTGGCATATTAATCTTTTTTCAAGTATTTTTTTTACTAAATACAAATTTTGATTATGGGAATGCGAATATAGCGGAACAGTTGTTTCCCGCCAGGGCATCCCAAAGTATCTATTGAATTTTAATTATTCGAATTTTATTTATAAAAGTTCTTTAAAAATTTTGATTTGATTTTTTTTGAGAATATTAATTTCATGTATCTATAGAATCAATGTCTTTTAAAAATTGATAAAGCAGTCGCATGCGCTCACGATTCCAAATGGCAAGGCTTAACCTCGCTCCTGATTTTCGTTGGCTTTCGATTACCTTAGCCCACTCTACCGGCCGGACGTAGAATAATATTGGCTATCGCCAATAAAACGATTTTAAACGATCCCGATTACTTAACACGTAACCTCGATCCATGCGTTAAGAAGTTTTATACATTAAGGACACGGACGAGTCGCGTCTGGAGTTTTATTATCGTGACGTCTAAAGATGCTCATATCTGAAACTTATTTACTTTTATCAGTCGCCATATTGAATTGGTCATAACAGCCAGGTAATAATTTTTTATAGCTTAATTAATTAATCCTTTATTATTATAATTAACATCATAACGCTATTAAAAATTGCATCTTACACGACAGCACGAAATATAAATAACTTATTACGTAAGTCGTTATTAACAGATTTACTTAAAAAGACGACCGTGCACTTTTTTTCTCACGCACTTCAATCCCGTAATCGTAAAAATTGTAAGAAAAAACTTTACTTAGAATTGCTTAATATCGTAAGTGCTCAGCAATTAAAAGTAACTTGCTTCAATTAATACGTTACTGGTATTCAGGAAGAAATCGTTAATAAAGAAATTTTTTTTACCGCAAGCTCAAATTAAAATTTTCTTTCAGATTAATTTCCCGTCAAACACGAAATCTTACGACTCATTAAAGGTTTTCTCTCAGTGGCTCGTGACTGTGAAACTAAAATTTGTATTGCAGTTTTATTTTTATTATGATACCAGCCGCTACTATATTACGTATTTGTCAAGATGCAGATTCCTTCCTTCATCTCGAACGCGTGGAAACGGTTGTCAAAGTAAAAAAATAACCTGCGACTTTGAAGAGGAAAATATTGTGCTATTTATACATTTTAAAGGCAGTTTACTTCCTAGCGACTTATCGTCCGGTCGACCTAACCTACAATTCTTTGAATTCTCAGATTCATCACTATTTATATCCACGTTTTATTCTTTCTATTATGCTCGCATAAAGAAACTGTCATATCGTACCAGGACATTGGTTGCTTACGCCTTCTATTACGTGTGTTATTATTAGCCGCCGTAAGTTCAGGCATAGCTTGCAAAAACTTTTCTTGAATTCTTTTGATATCTACCTTATAGACGTCATCGGCCATTTTTAAGGATATGCTGTCGTGACGCAACTCGAAATATTTTTTTCTCCAATACACTTACCCGACTTCGTTGGACCGTCTCTTTAATCGTGATTATTTCTTTCCCATTTATAAAAATTAGTACCTCATGAAAATATCTATTCGTTTTTACGTTTCGCCCTTACGTTTCTTTTTTTCTTTTATTCTGGAAACGACGTCGAGAGTGGCCAGAGAAAGTTCAGCGAAAGTAACGTATTTGTTGATGATTCGAAGTCAGTGGTAGATAGGATTTGATAGGTTTGCATCTTTTTTATCAATATTTTATTAACGTTTTACACGTTTTCTAAAAATGTTCTTCGACATCTTTATGTTCTTCGACCTAAAAATACTGTTTTACCATTCGCGAACGTTTTCTCGTAGTTACCATCACGACACTGTAGGCGGGACGAGCCGATGTATTTCTTTGTAAGGTAGAAAAATTTGTTTTCGACAAGACTTTTTGTAACCCATCGTTTTTCCCAACGACGTCTGGCATAAACACAGCACGTGAGTGGCGGGTGGACGTAACTCGATATTTAAATGCTGACGCATTGCAGTTTGACTCTTTTGAATTTAACTGTTTCTCCCGCGCCTTTTGTCTCTCGTCGGAATGAGCTGCAGCCCATTAAATTCGGTATAAAATGACCGATTTTTTTTAAACTCGAAGAAATTTTACCTCTATGAAGGTTAGCGCTAATTACTTAATTCTTTAGGAAATAAATTACTATCAATGTTACTCTAGGTTGAGGACACGTGTCGTAATACAGATTGCCCTCCACTACTGTCAATCAATGCATATCAATTTGTAAAATCCATTATAAATATTTAACCCTTGTTTGACTAGTGCACTAGTGGCTACGTTAACACGTAGACTTTCGCTTGAAAACTAAATGACACGATTTCGTTAATTTGCAGGAGTTTATAAAATATCAGTCTTTAATAATATAAATACAATTATTTCAATTGACAACGGGTAGGGAGAAGGATTATTTAATTAATACAATCAGACATTAAATTTGTCGGATTTTACTGAAATTTTACTCTGATCGGAAAATCGCATGTCAAAATAATAAGTATACTAATTATTGTTATTGTCTAAATACAAGATAGTATCAGACATTTAATTTCTTATTCCTTCCTTAGACACGTCCCAGTTCTAAGATCCTCCCTATCGCACTCAATGATAATAAGCCATCCATCCGACCTAACGTGCACTGGGCGAGACAAACGAAACACTAGTAAGCGTGCTTGAGTATTATAAAGAGACAAAATCCCAAGAAAAGGAAATAAGAGTAAAAATAATTTTCTATCCCGTCTCACGCAGGGTTGTAACATGTAAAGTGGCAAAATATCAGAGTTTTTTTCTCGCTTTCTTCCTAGTCTGATATTTACTTCGTCCGTCCCCTTTCGCGTAAGACATACCACCGCGCGGGAAAGTTACTCGTAAATTCGTAAGTAGCTTCCAAAAAAGCTAGAGGGAGCTCCCTCTATATTCGACCTTAAACTTTCCGACAGCCTCGCAACCAGCTAGCTTGGTCGCTGGATGCAAACGAGTAATTTGCATAAACCTGCCGTAAGCGATTCTAACCTCCCTTTTCTCCATTCCCGTCGAGTCCTTGCCCTTTCCTGCCCTGCTTGCCGACCTTATATAAGCAGTAAATTCGGAATTACGGTACCTTCCTACAAAGCTAAACATCTATAAACGTTCCAAGAGAGACTAGATATTAGTCGCAGCTATCTTCAGCCCCGCCTTCCCTTCTGCCCCCCTATCGCCAAAATAGCCCCAGCACGTTCAATTTACTCGTAGGACTGAACTAAATTGACGTTAACCTCAAAAGGGAAGAGACTACTCGTTTAATTATTTTTTGAAATTCCCTCTTCCCTCCCCTTCGTCTCATCTTTGAAATCCCAAAGATACTACCTAACCGAATATAAAGCATCGACAAGCCAAGCATGTTCTTCATTATCCTCGCGATCGCCATCTTAGATTCGTAATGGACGATACGTTCTTACGCGATAAATATTCTATTTGTCTTACCATTTAGAGCAATCCACGATATCTTAGCGCGCACGTATATTTCTCTTTTCGAATGAATCGTTAACTCACGTACCACTGTGTATAAGGCACCGCGATTCCTTCACGAGCTCTCTTTCTGTTTCTCTTTAGTTCTGTCTGCTTCACAGAGAAGATACAAAGATGTGTCCAAGAGTTTCTGGAATCGTGGATGTAAGGATAATACAGGAAACGCACAAAGAGACGCAAGCGACTGTATGCACGTGGAACTTGGTATAGAGACGATGCATAGAAACGCTTCGGGGTATGCAGATGCATGTAACGTATGTACAATAGTATGCAAGTGCACGGACCAATTCACAGAGTTACTGTGCTCCGTGTATGAGCAGAGGAAGACACTGCCGGAGTGAAGAGTACACAGGAGTGCACGTGAAAGACTGTAGCGTAGTTCGGAAACAATCCGGTAGAGCGTAATATGTTTGAATACGTACATAGCGATACGTTAAAACGTTAATGCGCTGACGGAAACAAAGATGGCGATAGTAACGCGCAAACTTCTATAACCGGTGTGTTCGAGTTTATCGAGTTGATTTCAGCAGCGACGACGTCGTCGGGTTAAACGCCGTGGCATTGAATTCTTTAATTAGACCCTGCGTCTCGGTCGCCACGACCTTCTACCGTTTCCCAGGCCTGGTCTGTGCTTATGTATTTTTGCGAACTGGCATGGGCTACTCTAAATGCCACCGTGATATTATGGTTATGCTTGTCCTTTTATCAACGTAAAAAGGATCGTAAGTCTTGCATGTGTCCACTGTGGCATTCCTTAATATTTTTTCTTTGTTTTTTGTTTTAAGAAATCGCCTCACAATTTTTTGAGGTACGGCATGGCGGTTTTTTTTTCATGATAACGGCATTACCTGGTGGAACAGTTAAGAGTCTGGGCTAGGACAAAGATGTTTAGTTTAATAATTCTCGACGTGGCATGTTCTTTGGCAATCTTTGCGATTGATAGGAAATAATGTCTAATAAAAATTACGAAATTCTATTTACGCCCTTCTATAGGTCTTGGCGTTCTTCCCAGATTGTTCTTAGGCGACGTTGATTTAATACTCAATGACGTATAGCCGCATTTTGATAATTTTGATGTTGGATAAGGTCGGAGGCAGTGAATTTTTATGTTTCGTTAAATTAGTAAGCCCTTTAGATTCTATGATGATGCTGAGACTGTATACATAACCTCCTTTCTTCTTGTGCATTTGGACTGTCGCTCGTGCCAATCATTGCTCTCGCGTTTCCCTCGTTATTTGAAAGCTGATTCATACGTCATCGAGAATGGGTGGAAAGTGCCACGGTTCCCCAATAAATTCGAGGAACCGTTTACCAAAGTTGTATCTAGTGGTTAAGGAGAGTCATCAATTATTTTTTTCTTTCTATACGGTGGTAGCGGAACTATGAAGTTATTGCTAGCGCTATCTCATGTCATGATCGTGAACTGATCGACCGATAAACTGCGAGATCTACTTTACCGACGTTCTCACTATAGTTAACCATCCGAGTTTTCTTGCGATAGTTTTTATACGAATTAGTACGAATCGTGTATATAGGCATTAGGAATTAACGTTCGTACAATAAGAAAAGTCTCCTCTCCGTCTCTCTGGGCTCCTCAACTTTCTGGCTTCCTATGAGAAAATCGTTCGAATGATTTCGGTATTTATTCTTCTTCCGAAAACTCATTTCTTTCCTAATACGTTTAATTGGCTATTAGGCGATCCAAAATTTCGTGCCGATTATAATGTCTTGATTACTTCTTAATCGTCTCCTTCCTCCTTAAATTATTCTTACTTATCTTCAATTTGACTTTTCAGTCCGCCGACATTTAAAACGGCTACGCCCACCTCCAGGACCCAGCTCAAGCTTCAGCTTATGAGAGAACAGCTACAGGAGCAAGAGAGAAGAGAGACTGAATTTCGGCAGAGCTTGCAGCAACAGAGACCAGCCGCTGCGCCGCCAAGACCGGTACCACCTACGCCATTACCAACCATTGGCGTAGACGTACCACCTCAAGTGCTGCAGGTAATGTAGAAAAAGAAAAAAATTACACAACCCATATTTACCTGAGATAAACATTATTTATCTCTGTATATTTTTCAATTGTGTTAGTATAACGATCGTATTATTTAAATTTACAGAAATTACCAGTAAGACGAACAATTTTTATTGGAGATCCAAAAACTGGCTTAAATTAATTATTGCTTGAGTACGATAATCCTTTTCGATATCTCTTTTTATCTAATAAATTGATACTCACCCTCGGGGTTTATCACCCTTTAGGGAACTATTAAATGTGTAACGGGCTTATTGTGGTTGACCGTAAACTTTGTGGCTATTATTCCCTTACGAAATGACTATTGTAATTCTATCTAATATTAGCTATTTCGAATGGCATTAATTCGCGAGCCAAGTAATGTAGAGGGAGGGTCGCTTAAAATCGTGACGGACAGTTAAGCCAGTGCTACCAGCTAACGTAAATTATTTAAGCGAGCCCGTAGTCTCCCGCTTGATTTACCGGCTAACTTACGTCATAACTGAGTTTCTTGTGGTTAAAAAATTTTTCTTTTTCATTTTTTTTTCCTCATACATTTTCACTTCCATATACGTTTGGTGTACAAGTCGGAAAACTTCTTCCACGACACGCTCGCCTCTTCGTTTCTGGCGCTTCCGTTGCACCATTACTCTCAAGTGTAATGATAAATTAATAGCGCGCACCTCCTCGCATACTAATGTCAATCATATTTTTTCACGCACGTCCTAACGTCACCACCATTCGATCGATGACGGCGCTCAGGACAAACAATGCATAAACAATACACCATTTCTTTAGGACGCCAATCGAATAAAGATTGGCAGTCACTTTCGTTAGTTAGAACCATGTGGAGTTTCCCGGTCAAAAAAGTGACGTTTAAAGTGACTGCGAATGAAAGCACTGAAAATTGAATGATCATTTTTTTTTTAATGTTTCCTCTTTTTTAGACCTTTCGGACCCGCATCACGTGACGAGACTTTTGAATTTTCCACTCGAGCCAGAGAGGTCCGTTGGACGAGAGAAGTAAAAGAAAAAGCAAAGGATTTAAATACCAATAAATTCTTAATCTTCCATAAGATTTTACTCGAGATAAAAATCGATGGACGCGGATAAGTAAAACGGCGATAAAAAGAAAAGACAAATTAAATCCTAGGATCTACTTTCGTTTTGTACTAAATTCTGATCATCCGTCGAGTCCTGTGATGCTAATCATAGATAAGCAGTTACCCAGACTACAGTCAAACGATCCGAAACCGGTCCGCACGAAATGGCCTTTTTCAGTTCGAAATCGCACCACCAGATAGCGCTGAACGAAGATCATTCGAATTACACCTCTACCGCGAATATCGCCGTCGGCGAGTTTTATGAATACGTTAAAACTTTATAGTTACCCCTGTGACCCATGCCGATCCTGTATCGAACACGTGGATTCTACAACGATGCTCACCTAACCTCAAAAACCTACGATGGATTCACGAATATCACAATAATAATAACTAACAGTAATTCCATCACTCGTATAGATGACGCAATCATTACACCTTGAGTTTTCAATGTTCTAGTGATTTTCGTAATTTTGTATGAGGCGCATGATAGGTTGTCTGGATCAAAATAACTTCCCTTCCCCTTCCTTCTCCCCCCCCCCACACTCTTTCTCTCTTCCGCCTTTAATAACTTAAAAGGAAATTCTCAAGATAGCCGGATTCGAATTTTGAATTCATGAACGTTAAATTGACTTTGATACTTTTAAATTGAATTCTAGTCTCCCGTCGGCTTTTTGATATATTTAAGATCTTCTAAATGCGCCTTCTTTGATACTCGTTTGTAGCTTTTAATGACTTTAAAGTTTGCTATTTTTTTTCCACGGTGAAAGTTCAACCCCGTATCAGTCGCAAAAAACTGTGTTGACTGATGAGTGAAAAAATAATAGTATACATAGAGACAAGCAAGTATAGTATCGATGTACGAGGAACACGCGGCAGATTTCATTACGTCATTGAAAACACAAATACAGTTTTTAAAGTCGAGGTCATTCACCTGAACAATTTAGTGAAACTGGAGCATGAATGTATTCGGTCGCGTGTCGATGATTGTGAAAAAAAAAACAGAAAAGAAATTGTCTCCGACATAGAAAAAAAATGAACGTTGTGCTACAAGGACGCGGTAGCCTTTTTAATCTCATTCGTTGAATATCGACCGGCAATAATACCGGATTCAGGATGCTGCACTTTAATCGTGCATCAATCGCAATGCGTCACGTTTCATACAATACATTTAATTTGTGACTCTTTAATATCCGTCGAGCATTCAAATTCGATAGTCGATAGTCATCGATAAAGGCGATTTTGAGATACCGATTATTTTTATTAGCAGATATAATATATATTTGTATACACACACAGATAACCAAGAACGATTAGTCACTCGTATCCAAGAAAATTAATAAAGAAAAGAAAATAACTCGTAAATTCACCCGCTGTAGAAATAATGATTCTGGATGATTCTTCCTCGAACTCTTGTGCAACATTCAGATCGTAATGTTTGTTCACGACTTGCCGTCAGGTGGCAGAGTCTACGTCGAGCGTTGACGATGTCGAAAAGCGACAGCCCGATCCTCGTCATCAGGCAGGTGTTAACCATGAAAAACATCAGTAGGAAAATTGAAGAGAGTCACACGAGTTAAGCACGTGCGCCTCTGTAGGATTCAGAGAGTTTCGACGTAGCGCTACTACAAACTGACGCTACGCTCGGAAAGCCTTGGCGTTAGCGTCCATCCGTCGGCGAACTTTCTGTTAAGAATGGTACCGAGAAAGTAGAATGCGACTTTACCGACGGAGCTGCCTACCGTATCCCAGACGTACGGACACTTTTGTCTTATGGAATTTGCCGCTGGGCCCGAAGTGTCACGAAAATACCCGAACCGTCATAGCCGTCGTTTCAAGCGTTATAAGGTTACAACGAACGATTCATACTATAGTTGTACTGTCTTATAAGATTGTTCTCCTGTGTTTTCTATTTGGTATTAATATAATCTCGCTCTGTATTTTTAGCTTGGTATATCATTAGATTTAAGGTTAGGTCGAATTCGAAACGTCATCGATCGTACGAAAGAACCGTAGATTTTCTTTGGATTGAAAATAAGTCCGTTACCGCGAGACGCGAAGTGTTTTCATTGCGGCAGTTATTTCGCAGCGGTAAATATATTTTCTTTTTATACAAAGACGACGTATCGATAACTCCCGATTATACGCTTTGTGCACGTAGAATTTGACACGCAAGTATATATCTTTCGTGGAATCGTCACGGCGAGTCTCATCATTTTTACTTCGATAAACAATCGTGACAAATCTATCTGCGAGCTACGCACAGAGCTGTGGAGTCATCGTGAAAGTCCTGTTTATTTCTATTCGCTCGAGCAGATCTGATAATCGATATTTCATCAAATACGAGACGCTTTCGATCGATAAGGGGTAAATTAGTTTATTCAGGATTCTTCGAAATTACATACCTGCAACTAGCAGGTACAGTCACCGTCACTCTCATTATACAATTGTATACAATTATTTACTTGTGCCTTTGTAAGATACCTACAGATAGTTTACGCACTTTGGTGATTAAACTTTTTTTTTTAATATTCTCCACTCGTTTCGCGCGTCAGATCACAAATTGCCCGAGTATTTAAAATTCCCGCGCTGTCTTTCCCTTTTTATTTAATTAATTACAATATATGTATATATATATCTCGCGATATGCATTTAGCCTAGATATTACATTAAACTTACAGAAGGACCTTTTATGGAGGTTGCTCGTAAAAAGTTCTTTCTTTACGAGCAACACGTATATCCAATTCTCCGTCAGTTCTCCTGAACTATCCTCTTCGTATCTGCAAGTGACCATAACCTAGAACGTATGACAATTTCTTCTCTGTATTTCCATTTTGATTCTCATTGACATTCCGCGTCCTTTTCTCTTCGCCCCTGGTATATTAGGTTTCGCGGATTTCTCAGCAGATAGTATCTCAGGTCATGGATGACTGATGACAGCTGTCACCGTATACAGGAATGATCGGTATTACGATCGGCATTTCTAGCGCGACCGTATAATAAAAATACACCTGCGTACCATAAATCGAGATAATTCCGGCAAATGTATTCATTAAAATAATTTTCATAGAAACGACGAATGAATTACGTATGATTCATAGTAAGTGCAGAGGGACAAGAGCAGATAATGGTGTTATCATTACCAACCGATAAAAAGTAATAATGTAATCGTTAAGAGCCAATAATATTAGTATAACACAAACCACCAACGCGGTCTCACTTAATTGGCATAATTAATTGAACGATCGATAATTTTGCATACCAACGTACTGATACTTTTTTCTCTTTTTTTTTTTTTTCAAGGTTCGTACCCTCCTCGAGAATCCAACGCGCTACCACGTAGTGCAGAAGCAGAAGAATCAAGTGCGACAGTACTTGCACGAGTCGTTTCGAGCCGGTGGAATCGATGACGCAACGACCGGTATCATCAGCAGCGGCGGGGGTAGCGAAGGCGTCATCGGTCCTGCCATCGAAGGTGGCTGCACGCCGTCCGATACCGGCCCTCCGCATATGCCGCCTATGGGGGTTCAAAGTGCACCACCAGGACCAGCCGTTCATCCACCGACACCTCAGCATCCTCATCTTGCGTCATACCCACACGCGCCCGTGCTCCTACCCCACAATCGAGGTCATCCGATGGCGCCAAGTCCAGATCCTGCTACCGGTGCCATATCACCTGGATTATCCAGCGTGGCGACGAGCAACTCCGAGGTGAGTCCAATAGCCGTATAATCAGTTGACACGGCTGTATATATATATAATATATATGTATATACAGACATATATCGAATTCAATAACAAGCCGGACATCTAATGCCGCGACATCTGTCGAGAAAGGCCTAAAATTGTCAACTAGTAAACGCATCCCAGGATATTAAAGGATCGATATTAAATCCAATCGATCGATCGATGAAGCCAATCGACTAACCGTCAGTTTCGACCGGGATGTCGCGGGGGAGAGAAGACGTGAATTTTTTTCTCTTAACTCTCCCATTACGTAAGCTTGCGTATTCGAATCTCGTTATCGGCCATCATTATCACGCACACGCGACATCTATATTCGGGCGTCTAATATTTTCTCGTGAATTCTATTTTTGACTATGGCTTAGCCTATAGATCGAAGCGCGGCTCTCCCAATGCATTGTGGTACTACGGGTTAACCTCAAAATTAGCGTTTTCACTATGGACACGTCCAATTTCACGATTACCCATCACGCCCCCCGTCGCACGTGTTTTATCCAATTTCGAGTCATTGTACGGAATAGGGATTTCGGAGCCGCCTGCAAAACGCGTATGCGTAGCTGCGCGCTGACAATTGCCTCTGGAATCGTCATATCAATTTTCGGATTCGTGCTAACGCATAAAATGCACGCTTACTTTCGGCATTCCCGTTGCGAATACGAATAATAAAACGCGTGGTCGTCCTGCCAGAATTTTCGTTCGATGTCATACACGTGCGCTTCTCCCTCTCTCTCTTCCTCGCTCGCATTTATCGTCCGTATACGAATCGTAATAAATCCCCGCTCGAAAACCAAAGTAGCTGTCTTTCTTTCTCGAAGGTGTCAAACGGTTCGGAAACAGCGAGCAGGGCGAAACGGTTTGCGCGCTCGCGCGATACGTCCGTCCGCGCTAACGACGGGCGCAGTGCTAATCGCTTGCGAGTACCGTCGCACTAAACCGAGTGTAAACACTCGGCCTCGGATCTGTGTACAATCGGATTGAAAAAGTTTTTCGAGTACCTGTAGCCCTATATACGCGTATGACGTACGATCGATCTCACCATAGGAATATATACCCTGTTCGCGTTAATAGCTTAGACACGTGGATCGGTCAAATCGAGAAATTTATTTTCAAAAAAGTCGACTCGCTCCAAGTTCCATAGCTACATTCAAACCATCGAATGTTCTACGGGATACGTGATCGTACAGTTGTTAAGCTTAAGTCCTATTGGCATAAGGTTAATGAGGTTAGCGCTAAGCAGATACAATGTTAAACTATTATTTTAACGCAGTACCTTCTATTGACTTTTTCTCAGTTTTACCGTCTTCTTATTTTTCGTTTGTACAAGGCTGGTTAGCACGCGCAAGCCGACGACTATCGTTCACGGCTCTGTAGTTGACGAGTAAGACAGCTACTGATTAAGTTTCGTCCTGGGCTGCTGCTGTCCAATGGACACTGAGCTTAACGATATATTTGACACATACTTATACCCGTTTACATCGTTCCGATCAATCGATGACGTCATTTATGACTTCTGTCCTACCAACCCCTAGCTCTACCGACATTACGTTTCAGCTATGGGCCAATGTATCCATTGTTCGTGTCAGGGGTATACCAATTTACTTGTACAGCGTGAACACAGTCAATAGTCGTTTTTTAATTGTCGAGCAGCATCGACCGCAACTTCGCAGTCGCGATAATTCGCAAGCATTGCTTTTAGCATTTATTTCAAATTGTCCGAACGCAGCCAATACACCGTTCGTTGTCCTTGTCAAATCCTGACTTGCATTCAGAATGGTATTACGCTAATGGCACGACTTTCGCTCGTCTCCCATTTGTTACCATCGCGTACGGCATTGTACAGTGGAAACGGTACGGGGTACCGCAGGCCGGTTACTGTTCATTGGAAACGTAGGAATAATATCGTAAAGCGACGACCAACGTGAACGACGACTTCGCGTCTGTAAAATCTTGTACGTTTACGCCGTACGAACCTGTATCCGTATACTTTTGCTTACCGTTATTCAGTCTGATTCGGCACTGGCCGCTACTACTGTGAATATTTTTTCGGTCGGATCGCGCTTTTACACGCCCGTCCAGTACATCCAGCTACCACTGCCATTGTCTGTCCTTGCTCGAGCCTGACTTGCATCTGGAGCACGGTTACTCATTCCCGTATACTTTTAATGTTATTTATTCCTTCGACAGTATCTTACGGTCCTGACTGCTACGACGCCATCGCTGTTATTGGGTTACGGCTGCGTTCTGTTACGCCAGAGTGACTCCGAATCTAAACAGACTCTAACCACTGGCTACTTCTTCCAGGAGCGAATAGCAGTGGCGTCAGCAGTAAACGGCAATAAGATATCAATTTATAATACTGCCGTAATCGGCCTTGTCGTGTCCTGCCGACGCGATGTGAACGCAGCTTCAGAGCCCGCAAGCTGCAGCTGTCGTTACTTACTCAGCTTCGAAGGTCTCGGCGCTCAAGAGCGAATTGTCCTATCGTAAGCACGGCTTTGATTCTCAAATTCCGGCGTCTGACGAATTTTCGTAGACACCCGGTATTTAGTCGGGTCGCTCTACGTCCCGGCGTTTCGGTATCTTCCTAATGGAACGAAATTGTTTTTCGTCGCTACCACGACCGTCGCGCTAGGCCGCCTTTAAATTAATCTCTCGATCTCCCTTCGAGGAAAATGCTCTTTCCTTGCCCTCTAGGCGCTTACGCTGTATGTCGAGCGTCGCTTACACCGATACCTACGGAATTACGATATTCACTTAGTCGGGAGTACAGACGAGTGATTAGCCGGGTGATATTTAATTAATTAGCGCGACGAACGGGGAGGGGGGGGCGTGACGATAATTATTATTATTTAGACACGGGATACAAGATTTTTTAAAATTAATCGAACATCTTTTCTGTTGAGTCATCGAAAGTTCTATGAAAATTCTTTGCGATCGAAACAAGTGGATGCTTGTAAGTATATATAGAAATTGATGTACAGAGATACACGAGTTAGATACATGAAAATGCTCGAGGTTAGATAATGACCAGTACCACCACTTGACGCCTCCATTAGATAAAGCTAAATCATTTGATCCGTTCCCCGTTCGATTGTACAGTGCGACACAGAAATATTATGAATGACACTATGAATTGTCATCATTTTTCTTCAGCGCGTTGTTATACCTAACGGGTGCTCACTTTCGAACGCGTCAATTGTGACCGCTGTCACTGGCGCCTGTAAAACTGTATATTGATGAAAATGGACGTGTATGTACATATATATATTTTTGTGTCGTGCGTAACAGTGTCAATAGTACGCACATGTGTGGAGTCTGTCGCGGGGCTCTTTGTAAACGCGGCTTTTTTCATCGCTTTCGGCACGGGCGAGCGTGACCGCATTTATATTGGTCCGTTGATTCGTCATGTCGTTCGTGTGCGACTTGCTGTCGTGGGAAGATTGTAGGAAGGGCTGAAAGATGACGGGTGATGATGCTTTAGAATTTCTTTTTTCTTTTTATTTCAATTTTCTCGATAAGGACCGGTCGCGGGGAGTGCGGAGGGAATCAGCCGTCCTTTCGTCGCCCGATGCATACCGGGTCATCAAATTGACTTCGGTCGCTCGTACAACGAGGAACTAGTCGTACCTGCTGTATCGCAGAAGCGTACGAAGAACAAACAAGTGGAACGAAATTTCTCTCTCGGTGGCAATGCTAATAAGAGAAATTTCTATTGTGTCGAAATTGGCAAGGACTCAAAACTACCGGTCGACGGCTTTTTGATTCAAGGACGCCTCTTTGCCTTTTCTTGCGACAGCCACAGATTCCCGATTTCTAGTCCATTTGCCATCCGAATTTTGGCTCGCGTTTCTAGAATCTTGCTTCAATTATTTTCGTACAGTTGTGCACTTTTATCGAGGATTCAGTCGACGAGCTTTAACGCTTCCGTTTGGTTGCGTCGATCACCACCAGAGACCGCGACATACCTAGGGTTTGGTTTTTTTTTTATCATTTTCATGAACTACGTCAATAGCGTCCCTTGCAGGGCTTAACGTAGCCTACGTCCAATCAGGGGAAAGCCGCAGTCGTTGCAGTTTGCATCTTGGCCAAGGCTTTCGACACACACGTACGTAAGTCAGCCAGTAGCTTGAGTAAATTCTTTTTTCTTTTTTTTTTGGAGCAATTTTTTGCCTGTTTACCTTCTGAAAAATTATTTCTAATTAACGCCAGAAAACTGCTCTCGACTTATCCCGCTCATTGACAGCCTTCGCGCTTATCGCGAAACACGTGCACAATTCGTTGCAGTGATTCCTGTAGTACAATTAATATTAAAAAAAATTTTTTCTCTGTTCGGAAATTCTCGAGTTTTACGAACACACAATAATACTTTCATCCAGTACGAATGCAAGGAGGCTCTTATCTCTGCGTGCCGAAAGATTAGACCGCAGGTAACAATGCTGAGCAGCATTCCTTCGGCACAAGAACGACTGGTGGTCCGGAAAAAATGTAATTTAAGTCGGCGAACGAAAAAAAAAGTTCACATTCGAAAAGTGTTGGAAAAATTAGACAACCAAAATTTTACCAAAAAAAAAATTAATATACTTGATACAACGGCATGCTCGTTTTAATGACGAATCCAGATGGTTCTCACGCAATATCGAGGACACGACCATGACTTCTGTTTAGGGCTTCGCGATTGAAAGGAGTGCCCTCCATCCCCCCCTGTACCCCCCCCCCCCCTCCCGTCACGTCGTTCCACAAATTCCGCGTTACACATGTATGTACGCAGCCGTAACAGCTGTCACGCAACGCTTTCTTTTCTTTCGTCACACACGCGCGCGCAACGTCTTTTCGCGCTAGTCGAAATTCTTGATCGCGACTGTACGACAGTGTATGTATTTTCTATTAATTCTGCGACTGTTTGCTCCTGTATGTATATACGGCGCGATACGTGGCCCAGATACATGATCGATGAAATTTCTATCTGATCCTCGTTGACGCCGAGAGCGAAAGGATTCTGACCGATTCCATAGGAAATTCCCAGAGAGAGGAGACCTCTAGCACGTAAGGCGCATGCGTCATTGTACGGTAACGTGTGTCTGCCTACAATTGTAATAAAGCTTCGTGCCAGACACGATCGAGTAACGAACGATTAACTTCCGAAGAACCATAACAAAGAGGGGAAAAGAAAGAAGAAGAAAAAGTCAAACCACCCGCGCCGACGGTCGGACGCGGAATGAGCTATGAGCCAGTAGCGTAGAAGCGTTTGGCTGGCTCCGCAGTAGTGTGTTACGTAAGCGGGGTTCTTTTCCTCCCTCGTTGCCCCACCGCCGCTCCTCGTCGATCCCCACTTCGATCATCGCGTACCCCTCCGTACTACCCCGCGCTCCCTCCTCGTACCCTACTCCGCTAGTCGAAGCGAGGCGCCCCTAACGCGGCTCGGCCGCGTGCGTTGCTCGAGGCACACTTTGGCAACACTAGATAGTCAACGACTGGTGCTCGGACTAAGTACGGATGCAGGGACTGTTGTCTGCCGTCGCTTGGTCGCCGCGTGCGTTTTAATAGAAGCTACGGTGGTGGGCCCAATTACTATTGGGCCTTCTACTCGAAGCAGTCGAGAAAACAATTGGCCGTTTCAGTGCTTTCGATGCGGTCTCGGTGTATCGATATAGAGACTGCTAATTTACGTACACGTTGCTCGGTGAACGGCGCGTAATAAATAAAAATCCCACTGTCCTTGGACTTGGTATCAATATAGCTTTGGGAATTATCGCGCATTACGTGCGAGCCCTGATGATAATACTAGGCGGAGAGACGGTCTTTGTTTTGACTGGCTTTTTTACCCTTGATGCATTTCGTGAGTTTTCTACCTTACCGAACGGTCCTTCGTTCCCGCCTTGTTTCTTCGCTGGTGACCCGAAACTTTTTTGTTTGCTCAGTGCTGTGTCTTTGATTTTCTTGCTCTTATCGAGCAAATTCGTGACTCATAACAGTGCTAACCAAAGATCGGTACAGTGCGATAATGTGGTCTGGTGGACGGTAGCGGAACGCCCGAAATTCTTAGGGATCACGTCGTCGCTCGAGTGGAAACGAAAGTTCTGTACTACGTGTCTCTAGTGTCTCGAGTATTCGTTACCATTTTTATTGCGGGAAATCAGTGCGCGAGTGTACGCTTTATTATTCGACGTGCGGGTCTGTCATTAGGAGCCATTGTATATATATATATTCTCCCTTGTGGAAGGGACTGATCGAAGAGGAGATCGATTAGTGTCTCAGTGACGCGTTCTACTGCAGTCCGCGACTGTGTGACTTCTTGATGCTCGTTGATTGAGATGACCGCGTGAGATATTGTCGCGCAAACAATAGGACCGATAAAGCGAACTCACTACGTACGATATACATCAAGAGTGATTTATGTGGCAACGTCCTCTGGATCAGCTTGCACCTGGAGTGTCTACCGTATAGGAACATCAATCACATTCCAGGGATTTTGTGGCTGCTGAAACAGAAAAAAAAGTCTTGGCCCACTGTTTGACTTGCGTGCGAGGGAAGCTGAGGGAGTTGTGGTAGTTCGGTCGGAAGAAAGTGAAAAATTACAAACGTTCGTTTGAGCAACGCACGTTTCTTACAACGATTCGTAAGAAAGCGTCCGATCCTGACCGTGTCGCCGACCCGAACCAGTGGCGCCGTCGATTTATTTAGTTGCCTAATTCTTCTCGCCTTAGAGGACTGCGGTAACGTGAATTCGGGCTAGGGGAAAATCACGTCCTTGAATGCTCATACTGTTGTGACGCTGGAAAAATTGGTACGAGGTGACAAAGGTTTAAAAAAAAATAAAAAAAAGGCGAACTGTCTGGACAGAAATAATTTGGGGGGCGCCCTCTGGGATACTTGTGAAGGAAACCTTGCTTGCTGGTGGCTACGCTGACAAGGATTTTTCGAATTTCGATATATTCCGTAACAGTGAGAATAAAATTCGTACAAGAGGGACACACTTAAGTTTTTCTTTGCCATTATGATTTCGAACGAATACTGAACGTCTACGGGTGCAATACAGTCGATCTTTGAAAACTTTCGTGCGCCAGTACAAACAGGCCAAGTGCTCAAGCCTTGTTACCACGATGCCGGTTTTCAACATAGTCGCTAGGAGATGTAAGGTGAGTCGCAAGGCTAAACAAATTAAAGTCTCGTTTTTATATAACGCCTATTACCGTACTCGGTAAGATTCTTGAAATTCGGCACGCCATTTCCATAACATTACCAAATATTTTATAGATATCTTTCCTCGTTCGGAAACCACGAAAAGTGTTCCCTTAGGCTAAGTTTTCGATCTTGTCTTCTTCAGCGATAAGATAACGACTTACAACATGCGTCGTATCTACGGACATGATATTATTCCGATTTTGGAAATAAATACGTCGTTCGTTATTAGTCTTGTTTCGATGTCTTATTTTTCACCCTTATCTTCGTCTCTTGTAACGGAAATTGCATCGTCTGCTAAAAACTATTCCACGCGCATGCGCAAGGCACTAGTTACCCCACGTGCATACACAATCCTACTACCAGTCATACCACCCGACCATAGAGAAAAGTGCATCTGCAACAGTAAGTTATCCCTGTAGTCATTGATAACAATCTGGTATATTAATTATCAATTACGTAATTTTATTATAAAAAGAGTTAATTCTTTCCAACATTTAAATATTCAGACATTATGAATATTAGTATACACGTTGCACGTGGTTATCATGATAATCGCGTAATAACCCACTCAAAAGTTCAGGGTGATCGTCAATTGAGATCTTTTGTGTTTTATCAGGAAACTATAATCCATCTTCAAGGAGACGATTGTTCCACGCTTTACAGTTGTTTATACAATACCGTACAGATTATGAAGCATATCATATACTCGTGTAAAAGGCTTGCATAAAGATCATACACGATAAATTCAAGAACTATACAATTAAGTACCGGCGATTATCAAATTCGAGTCGTAATCTCGCTGATATCATTTTACACCGTATAAACTCGGTCGCGCTTAATTAGTTTAGTTGGTTAACACGAATTAAATGCGTTAAGATAAAACGATCAAATTTCTTCTTTACATATTAACATACACGCGTATCCGTAATAATCATTGTTAATTAAAAGAACAGCGAGTGTCGATAAATTATTTTTGCGCAGACTGTACAAGAAAAATATATATATTTTTAATTTTACGTCGTAACTTACTCGCTATCCAGTTTTCATTTTGTTAACGATTTTCCAGAAGCATTTGAAACGCTAGATCTCCCAGTGCGCATGCGCCGTATCTTCCACGTGCCTTGTATCGTTATATTGAGTTACACAAAGTGCTGTTCACCGTATCTGACGGGAATCGGTGTCAGTTACTGCTTAAATATGCTCTTTCTTCCTTGGCGCAAGCAGCATCGTTGTTAATTACGATTCCTGTTACAAGGTTACAAAGTGCATTCAAAACTCCCGCGCTCAATTCAACCATCAAAATATTTCACGCGCTACGAGCGAATTTCCTATAGAGAAGTAATATACGGTACCGCAGCCATAGGTGGAATCAATATGCGTTCCCTGTCAGCTACTACAATAAATTTCTACGCTTACGATACTTAATTGTGTATGCAATTACGATCTTCGTTCATTTACGTAATTGCAAGTGCAGTTGCTTGCCGCACGTGCATCTATGCGACACCTAGCGGAGACGGAGACGAGACAGTTTTATGTGCTGGTAGTATGTTGGGTATACATCTTTTTTCGTCGTAATTTCACGCGGTTTTGTCAACAATTGTTTTTAATGATATTTTTGGATATTCACGTCACTCGGCGAATTTCTGGGTTTCCCATGTATATCTGTATCGCAGTAAATTTTAATTAAAAAAATTTTTTTAATACAACTCGTTCAAATCATCTCGTCTGTCACACAAACGATCTGTCGATCCACTGTGATCTTCGCCCGTCAAATGATTCTTGCGATGAATAGAATTGGCGTAGCATCATCATTCCTGCGGTTGCAATAAATATGTTTACGATGTGGTTGCCATGTACAGTAATTCGCAAAATTACAATCCGACATTATTTCCTGTCCACGTGTGCTCACCAGAGCGATACATCATTCGATATTCCACGCATAACGCTTATGACGTTTGCTCGGGGGTATTCGTAATAGAAAAAAAATGGGAAAAAAAAGGATTTTATCGTTAAAACGCTATAAATAAATGCACCACATAAATGAACACGGGTAAACCCGCGGCATTGCAGTAAAAAACAAAGCAGAAAACTCCGGCAAAAATACACATTTCACGAACCGTCTATTTGTCTTTATTTTTTTTGCAACACTTTTATTCCGCTGTAAATTTATTGACGGGTCGTAAAATCTCCGTGCATTGTCATCGTCCGAAACAAGACAACGAAAATCGCACTTTCTAACGTAAATGCAGCATCGACAACTGTTTCAAAATTCCCGCGCGAGATATCGAGTTCACATTGTCCAGTGCTGCCAATATTTCTCGTCCGCTCTTCTTTCCCGGCTACGTTACCACCGTCCCTGAACGATTCTTAGAAGCGACACTCATTACAAGGAAAACAGTAATACCAATATACACGCCTATATACAGTGAGTAATTCTGTGTAATTTATAATTTTTCTTTTTCTCGTGCTCGCGTTGATACCAGATCGCCGGATTAATTGGTAAAAAGATTCATCTCACAGGTTACGTTTCGATCGTTTTTTCGGCCTAAAGTACCGAGCGTGGCATGACACGGCATTCTTCGCTTATTATTGTTTACGTAATAACGTTCACGTAACGTTTGCGCATGCGCATACGAACTCGCATCCAAGACCAAACTACGTAAATACGTAACACGTACCGTAACAGCTGTCGTCGAGGACGATTTAGAGATAATAATACGAATAGTAGTTGCAATAGTAGTGGTAGAATTAAAAGTAAGGTTAGGTAGGGAAATTTGAATATTTTTTTTGAGAAAAAAATAAATAATGTACCAGCCATTAAAACTCGACTGTCGTACAATGGAATGTTTCTAATTTCCACCGAGGAGTGGCGCCCTTGTATCTCATCCTTGTCACTTCTGAGCCCCTCCATTTAATATTTGGTCACAATTCTTCTCTTCTTTACTCACAGTCTTAATGACGCTCGCCACTGTAGTAACTGTTCTCAGTGTTTCTATACCTTTCACTTAAAAGTAAACGTCACGGGATTTTGACAGTGTTTAAGAATCGTTCGTCGCGCAATAGGCCGATTGAATTATCAAGGTTTCCTCAGCCCAAGAAACTCTTGGCTTTACGATTGGTCGACCGTGCGTTTTCTTCGCGATAAACCCTTTAACTGTCATTACAAAGTATCGTCATAAACTGTACTCTGCATCGACGACACGTTTTCGATAGTATCGATCGTTACGTTCGAGATACGAACGCGAAACGATATTCGATAAGTCAATTCGATCGAGTTTACGTCAAGTCGACGGCGTCTTGCGGAAATAAATAATAAACCGGCAATATTGTGTATCGCCTTCGCGTATGTGCTTCACGTACCCACCTGATTTGTCGTTCGCCGATGTAAATAGACTTTATTGTAAATTCTTTCAGGCGGAGGATCTCCTGGACGACATATTGTCCTTCGAAGCTGGCTCTTTGGGCGACGGGCTTAAGGACGGACAGAGCGGAAGTCTACCGAATCTTCCGGAACTGCAGGTCAAACCGGAACCTTTGTTACTGACGGATGCGGAAATACACGCTCTGGCGAAAGATCGGCAGAAAAAAGACAATCACAATATGAGTAGGTATAGCTTTGTAAATCTTACTGTTCTCATTGCACTACAAATTATATTTCCTCTAGGTAACTCTCTCTTTATGGTTGGTATCACCGCGAGAGGATAATCCCGTGATGTGAATTATTAGAATAAATTTACGACAGGTAAACCAGGGAAATGAAATTGAAATGGAATTTCTGATATTGAGAATCAATGCGGTATACACATACGTATATATATATGGCCTAGACAGTGCAATTTTCCTTGATACCGTCGGTACGCCGGAAACGGTCCCCGTTAACGGGAACCTGGCCAATCTCTGGCAAAACGTCAATACTCGCTGTGGGAGTTGACACGAGGGCAGTGAGAAAATTCCGATTTTCCTGATAACATATATATACATACGTGTAGGCACGTATGCTAATGCTGTAGGGAAACTACTCTCTCTCTATATATATACATATATGTGTACCCACACGAAATGTATATATGCGAATACACGGATACAGTCGGAAAAGAAAATATATCTGATTCGTATCACGTCTCTCACACGTGACCTACACGAACAACGCTATGAGAATTATTAATGTTTTTGATAAGGATTAAGAGATATATATGATACACTGTCAATTACGCGTCTTCGATTCGACGTCTATATTGGCAGCTGCCAATTAAACTGGCACTATCTAATCGGACAAATCGACAGGGTATATATATTTCTCTCTGATATCCCGATAGTCGCTAATATTATTATTATTATCGTTATTGTTATTATATCCCCATACGCATCATTTATGATTTCACAAGATTGAGTTTCATCGTTACTCTCTTGCTCTCTTTTATTCTTCTTCTTCTTTTAACTTATTATAATATCGACACTCGTCACTTTTCAACACGACACCTTATCGGTCGTCCGTTGGTATAACTGTCGCTTCTAATAGGCCATCTTATCGGGTTCATCTAACGTAACTAATTACTTGCGATGGAGATTCGAAATCCTACACGTTGATCCCCATCTAAATCCTAGCAGCTACCCGAGGATCAAAGATCGCAACAGAGCTTTGTAAATCAGAAAGCACGACTCTGGTCTAGATCTTAATTAAACAGGATACTCGGATCACGTGTAAATATCGATGTATGCTTTCGATCAATTCTAAGTCATTTTGCCGCCGTTTATCTAATCTCCGTAGTTTAGATGCCACGGATCTTTTCGTCGTGATCCATTAACTTTCATCGATTGATTTATCGTTAGATAATCAGCGATCCTCTTTTTTTAATGTAGTAGCAATCACCTATTGCTATGTTCATTGATCTTATTGGAACACGCGTAAAATTTATCATCGTTATCATTGGGCCATTGCACGAGCGCAGATATACTTGATGAATCGTCAAGGACTACGTTCGAAAAAGTCATTAACGATCAGGACAAAAATTGATAAAAAAAATTTGCAACTTTGTCTTCTTGCGAAACGAAGAATAATTTTCGATAAGAACATCTATGATGTAAAATTGATGTAACAATATTTTTAGACAATCACATTAATCGTACATGTCAACTGCTTTTTTTTATTTAAAAATATTAGTACCATGGGTACTAATGACTAACGACATGTATTTGTTGTGTCAATTATCGTTTTTTCATTGTCAGTATGCTTGACCGTGAAAGTCGTGTTAATCAATCACGTATATCCATACTTACCGATACAAAGTAACAGCTGCCAGTTGGACGTATTTCCTTGGCGACTGAAGTTGGTTCTACAATAGAAATCAAACGAGCAGGGACTAACTTCAGGGTGGTGCGTTTGACTTGAACAATTCTGTTAGACCTACGTGCACTCTGTGCCAAACGACTTTAGCTCCCATTTAATTCCTGTTGCGGAACCACCTTCGAGTCTTAAAATAATAATTAATAATTCTGTATGGTTAACAGTACTACTTTAATTATTCTTTTGTTTTTAATATTTTTTATTCAATTACTCAATTAACTGTATCGGTAGCCATGGTTCTACCTATGTCGTAATGTGACTGTCTGTATAAGCGATATTGAGAATTCATTATCTTCATTGATAAAGGAGGTCATGCATGTATGGTTTACGTGTACGTAAGGAGTGCGCTAATAATAACAATGTCCACTATACAGTATTACCTCATTCAACAACGTCTCGTACATAAAATGCATAACGACACAGATTGCACGTTATAACGATAAGTATCCGCGTCTGGATAATGGCTGACGTCCCTGAGCCGATTGTCAATTATACCTGAAGAATGAATTACCCGTCTCGTTTCTTAACCTGCATCGGACTCGCTCGGACTACGGATACTTGGACAATCCGAGAGGCACGTGGAATTATTGGCTGAATCTTCGGAGTTTTGATTTAAAAAAAAATAATCGTGGATATTTTTTTCTTATGTGAAAACAGTAACCAGGATTTTGTTGGAAGAATTTTTTTCGTTAATCTATTATCATAATATCGTATGGACCCGTCGTGTTCTTGGTCAATGGAAACGAATCTTTACCAGTTGGTCGTTGAATTTAATCGCTCGATGAAAATAAACCTCTTATCCGAACGTCGCCGAGAGATTATCGATTGCAAAGGGTGACTTAGGTAACCGTGTCTAAGATCCTAATTAAGCGTTTACATTATTTATTTCGCTGATGATTGATCATTGTTATTTCGTATTTTCAGTCGAGCGACGAAGACGGTTCAACATCAACGACAGAATCAAGGAACTCGGTACGCTCTTACCCAAGACCAATGACCCGTGAGTACACGCCTTTGCTTTTATTTTTATCGCTACTTCTGGATTCAACTTTTTCTTTTTCGTCACTTCTTTGTCACTGATCATTGATTTGTACTTGGTATTCGGTGACTCTTTCACTCGGACTTGGTTTCCGGGTCTTCCTTGACTGTTGACTTACAACCGTCCTCGGGAAAAATTCAAAAGTCCGTATGAAAAATTTATATACGTACGACTGAGATAATCGATGCTAACTGAATCGAAGACGGGGAGTTGAGATTTTATTTTTTCTTTCTGTTATGTCAGGTTGACTTTCGGTATCGAATTACTGCTAGTCCTTCGCGCTGGGCTGAATTGCGCGTTCGATTGAAATACATAGGTATAAGGATCTGTGTATATAGTTATACACGTGGCTGCCGAGGTGCATAGGTATAGGCTGGAGGGTTTTGAATTTTCATTATAGATATATATATATATTTTTAACCAAAAGTATGTCACGCGGCGTTAATTAATTTTCGTCAATTAGCAGCGTTAATTACTATAGCAACAAGCGTGCGTAAGTTCACTTCTCGCAGGAGTATTGGTAAAGGAGTCGCCTCGTTAAAACGACTGGCTTGAAATGATTTTTAATGGTATACGTTAATTCGCGATTAAGGGAAAATCTCGCGTACAGTCGAGTGAAAAAATGTTATGCGCCACTCCAAGGCGTACTAACGACTGCTCTTGTTACCGGGAGGAACGCGCTTGTCATTCCGGCATTAATCAATCCGAATTTCTCAGCGATTTGTCAGTGTCAGCCGAGCGACGTAGGACTTGAAAATTCCTAAGCCAATCCTAGTACCTCACACGCCAGTTGTATGCACTCTGTGGGAACGTTCCAGAGAAATGTTGAATTTTTTCGTCCTTTTTTCTTTTCTCTCCTTCCTCCAACGTCTTCTTATTTTTAAAGCTACTGGAAAATTTGCATCGCGGATCCTACGGGTCTCCTAGTCTTCCGTAATCGTCACCGAAGCTAATCTCGTGGCAATTCCTTTGCACGAATCGTTAGCTTCCACTCTCGACGACATTAAAACGCAGCCAAGCTGTCGGCTGTCGCGACGATAACGTAACGCTTCGTTTCTAAAGACTCAAACAAACATGACACAGATATTACTCCGATGGAAGCGGTGTCACGGTTAGTTACTTTACGTGGCTGAATGCTGAAGGATTTTTAAATATTTTTCTTTCCTCTTTTCACCTATGTCATTTCGAACTTCCCGCCGTTTATTTTTCACGACGAACAAATCCACTTCGAGACGCGCCCGAACCGTCGGGCGGTAGAGGTATTACTTTGGGTACCTTGGAACTGACATTTCAAACTGGTGTAACTGTCGCCGTGGATAAAGGCGCAGATGGCAGCACTGTTCTTCGTGATACTTACCCGTGTATATTTATATGTATATATTGAATTCACTAGGCTCCTGAGACTCTATGTGACTTCCTGTATTTCCGGTTGGGAAGTAAGAAATGAATTAAACCTTCTTAGCTTAGGAATCCGTTACGGAAGCTGAGCTAACCTAGCCTAACTGAACGCTACTTTTCCACCCAGCCAGACCTGTTGTATTAAACCACGGAGCTTCGTAATCTCGCCGCTAGGGTGGGGCTTAGAAAACCTTTGGTATTCGATGTTTCTGGCTTCGAGGTAAAACTTTGGGGCTGCTTCTTATCACTCAGGCGTTACGATAAAGGGAGTAACTGCTGTACGTGTTGAGAATTTTATTTCGGGAAGTATCATTTTATGATAGTACTTTTTTTCTATAATATACTTTTGGTTTTTTTAAACATCCCTAGTGCCTGGTCAATCAAGTTTAACGTTTATCAGGGAAATAATATGGAAAATCATGTGCACGGGTCTTTTAACCTAAATTTGAGAAGATAAAGGGAATTCTTGAAATTAGAACTTTAGTATCTATGCCCTTTAAGTCTCTCTTGCACCGCGCAAGGCGTCTCTAGTGACTTGAGGAAGATCGACGTTGCCGGAAGTATCTTCGTCGGACGATACGGGGTGGAATTTCAAGTGACTCGGATGAAAATTCTTTCAAAACGCCAGCCGAACCCAACTCGTTTCACGATATTCAATGTGTAATGCAAGGGAAATATTAATTGTGTGTTCAGATACTATGAGATCGTGAGGGACGTAAGACCAAACAAAGGAACAATCCTGAAGTCATCGGTGGAGTATATAAAATTATTAAAGAACGAACTGACGAGGATGAAGCAAAGTGAACTGAGGCACAAACAATTGGAGCATCAGAATCGTCGGCTACTTCTACGGGTTCAGGAACTCGAGCTTCAAGCCAAAGCCCATGGACTTCCGGTTACGGATTTCAGCTGGGCCACAACTTCCGGGACGGTCCTCAACAGCTACGTCAAGAGTAAACCCGATCAACGGAAGGTACAATATATTTGTCAGATTCATCAAATCGGTACAGTCTCCTTCCTTTATTTTTTTTTAATCGCGAAAATATTTTTTTCGTAGTTTAATTATTACTACTTTTTTTTTAATTCATACTCCCAGTATAAATGTCCTTTGAGACGTAGTCAACGCTCGGTTACGTAGCGAAGGCGTCGACGCGGCGACAAAACAGTCGTGATCTGAAACGAGGAAATTGCTTCTGGATTTCAAAAGTAGGTGACGCTAATCGAGTATCGATACGAATCGAATGGAAATTGCTGAACGCCCGAGGGACTCTATAAGTTTGTCATTGACGTCAGTCATATCGGTAACGAAGATGCCGTCAATAGTAGGTACACACCCATATTGTGCACTGAATTGCAAAATTTCGTGAATATCTGGTAAAACTCGGTACTCTTTCTACTACTTTTTATGATATATTACCATATCTTGTCTTTCTAGAGAACTAACATTTAAATCATTACGTCGGGGCATCTTGACGATTATTATCATTGATAAACGACTGTCGTGTCTGACAGTACGCAGCACCGGGACAAGCACTTGAAGTTTAAACATTGATAAGAATTCGCTCTCTTCCAGTGGCATACACTGTGACAGAATAGTTATATTCTCCCCGTTGCACTAATAAGAGATTGTGGAACGTGCGGAAAAAAGATTTACTTACTTTTTATCTTATCGGTAATTTGCGTAATTTTTATTTTTTTCTTTTTTTTTATAACGTAGCCTTGAAACTTACTTAACTCGACGTTTTAAATTTTTTAAATTATTGCACGATCCTCTTTATCGAAAAAATTCTTAGAATTATTTAAGATACGTCCTTCATGGATGTTTCGAAGATTGTATGGGGTGTATGTAAAATACGAAAAATTTCACCTGTAGCAGGCAGAATAATCGTAGAAGAAATGCTTCGAAGAGAAACAGTGGGATACAAAGAATATCAGAGAGAGAGAGAGAGAGAGAGAGAGAGAGAGAGAGAGAGAGAGAGAGAGAGAGAGAAAATAAAATAAAATATTATTACACGGGTGTACAGTTTGTGAGTATAGTCATTCTCATTTCACCTGTGTGTCGTCATCGTAAAGTCATCACATCAGGCCTCGTAAATTCAGCACTCCACTTAGATAATTCGGATAGTGATAATAAGAGAGACGCGTCATTGGCGTCGAGACTGTTTTTTTTATTTTTTTCCCCTACTTGGAACAGAACTTACGCAATATATATGCCAGCTTCTGACACAGCTTGTGTAACACTTTGGAAGAACGTTTAACCTACCTGAAGTGGGCTCCTCGCGCAGTGTAAAGTTGCCTTGGAGGATTCGCGCACACGTGTGTATCGGACTTTTGAAATCAAGCGCAAGTTCTTGTCTTGCTGTTACATGACGCACGGCCTTGATAAGGTGATTAAGATCAATATCTAAATTGGTTTCGACTAGTGGCTCGTTGACGTGATCGATAGCGTCTGTCGCATCCGGTGCGCCCGTCGCGATGCTCCGCAAGGGGAAAATCTTAGTGGATTTTTCGCAAGGACTCGTGGAGAAGAGAAAGGAGGCGAAGGAAAAATAAATTGGATGGATTTTGAGGATAGAGAGACTCTGAGACGTTGGGAGTGACGTATAGAGTTTAGCAGGGAGGCTAGAATATATTTTGTAAAAGTCAATAATAGATAATGTCAAATTGTGATTTTTATTAATCAGATTTTAGATGACAATAGAGATGCCGAGGCTCGGAAGTTCGTGTGGCAGATGCCGGAAGTCGTTGCTGAGGAAGCGTCGACTTTGAGCATGTCCCAGCTCGAAGACCTCATGGAGGATGACACTGGGGGACCCGTGCACGGTGGTGACCCAATGCTCTCCTCGCCTATTCTTCCGCCGTTAAGCCCACCGGCTCCAGCGTGCCATCATCCTCTACCTGACGAAGACACACTTGGCAGTCTTGCACCAACTACTTCGAACTCCTCGTCGGACATGGATATCGTCGCGTAACCCAGCGCCCCTGGCGGATATAATAATTCCGCAGCGAATGGTCAGGAACTTAGTTAAAGTAGATGACGAAGATGTTCCTCGCAGCCTCACGTCCTCAGGGATGGACCTAGGGAGATCAGGAGAGAGAGACTCAAGATGGATCCCTGGTGCGGTACAGTCCGTCCACGTGTTCGAGAAGTGCCTGAACTTTTTATTCCGTTTTACGATCAACTATCTAGTAGCTAATGGAGATGATTGTTCTAGTTCCTGAGGTCGGGAGAGAAACCGGTAGAACCCATTGCGGAAAGTTCACCAGGTACTCGGGAACTCTGACTTTCGTCTCCTGGGAATTCAAGGAGATGCGTCCCCGTACGCGTTTTCGATATAGGGCGAATTAGGTTAGATTCATAGGTTAGACTGGGTATAGTATGGCTCGTTGGATCATACAGTGGCAGGACGGCTGTGGTGATCCTGTACCCAGATCAGCTGAGATACTCCGAATTCCTGAATACGCGAAACCCACGAATTGAGAAAGCCGCAGGAAGGCTTTAAACTGATATTGGCGAGGACCGTCGTGTACAATAGTACAATAGCATTTGTACAATAGTAGTTTTTAAAAAAAAAAGTTCATCGCTCTATCTCGTCAGCTGAGGATTACTTGTGTTGCTTTCGTGTAAACGGGTTACTCTGTCGATAATATGTTTACCAATAAATCGGTCTAACCTAGCGCGAACCCGTAGCTGACAGGTTATTGCTACGGTTTTATTTGTCTCTGTTTACTTTGCTGTAAATTGGAGATTTATACGATCATTACTGTTTTTAACCAATTTAACCTGTAATTTGTCGCGTCGATACTCTTTACAAACGACTGGAGCGCTCCTCGCGGAAGTTTTTCCGACTAATCACTAAGTTCCCTGACACATTACACATGTTCGCAACGTTTATGGACTAGTCCAAGCTTCGTTGACAGTCAAACGGTTTACGGGTGCTAAATGGCTTTATTAGAACCAATTTTGGAACCGCCTTGTAGTTTCTCTCGTTAATAAACATTAAGGGGGAGCAAAGGGGGGGTCGGTTTCACTGCGAGGAGTGTTCGTAATAAATTAATATGTCGCACTCGCGCTACTCGACGCTTACGCGCAATCTAAACCTGAGACAGACGCCATTATTCTGTTGGGACTTATTGACTGACTGTCCCACTTATCTTTACTGGTAGGACCCAACGAAATGGGGAATATTCATTGTAACTACACGTGCCGCTTATTCTCGCCGATTTTTATGGAGTCGAGTCGTCCTCGCATTACCGTCCCGACACCTGGCGTCGCCTAGGGATTTCTTTCCAATTTTCCATGAAATTTCTCACCCCTCTCCATTCTCTCAGACAATTTTCGCGGCATTTCCTGCCATTTTTTATTTTACCCCAACGCACAGAAAAATTCTCAAACGAATAACAAACCGGATGCCGTGTTAGGAAGTTCCTTGTAAAAACAAAAAATGGAAAAGCGAAAGGTACAAAACAAACCGTGTATAATATTGTATTTATATATTTCATGCAATACTATATACCCGATGAACGATTAAATATTTGATTTCTTATAACAATCCTATTGCATTTTGACGAAGACGATTTGTCAATTAATAAAGGTCTCCTCGTACTTGCAGCAGGTTTTTTGTGGAATTGGTGCGAATCGATAACGTAACGGGCACGGCGGATCGTGATAGCAATTGTATTGTACATTATGCATAATTTTATGTAAATATATAGTATGTATACGAAACGAATTCGTATACTGCAGAGATACATGCGATATATATATATTTTTTGAAATATTTCATGACCTTTTTGGGACGAACCTTATTGTTATACATGCCAGTTTATATATCACGACTCGATATTACCTCTTTATAAATATAAAAGATATATATATGTATATATGCATGAATGCGCGCGTGCAAGCGACGGCCGCGTAATAACCAAAATTTTAAGGCGCTAAAGGTAAAGAGAAGAAGCAATAGAAACGAACGTGCAGGAGGAGTGGGGAGAGAAATGATCTTGAATTTTAATAGTTTAATTATCGAGTATAAGTGGATTCATTGTTAATGTTATTGCTATATTATTACAATTGTTAAAGTGCTGTTACTACGTATTTGTAGATTTGTAAATAGGCCGTAAAGGCGAATCTTCAGCAAAAAAAGAAACATTATTGTATCGAGATTCAGAAAAGATTATATCGCATAGTGTTATTTTATCTATCATTGTTACCACCTATCGCACGCGTTGCGTGCGACTACATGCTATTGGAAGAGAAGAAAAAAAAAGAATATTGATAGCATTACTAAATTGTGCTGTTTTTTCTTCTTTCCTTATCGAACTCAGTGTTCTTTTTACCTAAATCCTTTTTTTTTTTGGAATATAAGTAAGACTACAAAATGGAGTATGTGCATTTCTGTAGCGAAGAATTATTATCCTGGAAAAAGTACCGTGGGAAAATGCGTTAGCATATTATACCGACAGGAGACAGGTAAGACGGCAGGGGGTGAAAGGTCGAGGTAGGAGGGGTTGGGCCGAACTGACACCCATTTTCATCTTCAACTCACCCCCAGATAACCCGACACCGGCATATAATGGATCGCTTCAATTTACTCGTCGGCGCTCGGCCGACACCCGCTGTGCCCGCGCTACCGACGCCGACGCCGACGCTGCCCTTATCGTTAGCTGGGGAAGATCGAAAAATTTCCAAGAAACGTGAACTCGCAGGGTTCGGCGAGTACGGTTGTGCCAGGGAGAAGAATCTTACTGCGATTTTCGTATAATGGTTTTGCCATGGTACTGCGAGTGTTGCTTTCGTATCAGTTTTTTTTTTCGCTAACTGACAAATTTTTGCCTTTCCACTTAAAATGGAAAATTGCCCGGACTTTTATTGGTTTAAAAATAAAATACGCGACTGTAACTAAAAAGCGTGTTGAGAATTCGTCAGGCGGAATCACGGCAATTAGAATAGGCTTTAGGTCGTTATTGGTCTCTGGGTATACCTTAACGAAGAATTCTAAAGGAGAGTGGAAGAAAAAAAGAGGAGAATGACAATTTCACCCTTCGCCATTTTCCCATCCATTTACCCGCCCTTAACGATTTAGACTCGTAAATCTGTCAATGCCAACGCACAGTAATTATGCCATGCACAAGGATCAAAGTGCTTGCTCTTCTTTCGAATTTGGGAGATGGTAATGCGCTTAGAAAAAATAATTAGCACGGTATCTAAAAAGGAGATTCAAATTTTCATCCATCTTGAGAACAAATTTTCAATTTTCACCGGTTATAACGAATCCACCACTTAATGCTTAGCTACGGGCAATTTGTTTAATTAATTACCCGGAGGGTTTCCCAATTTCTTACGGCATGGAGTGCCACTCAGGCTGGTCCACTTTTATCAAGCAACGAAACCAAAATACATCTTATTCTTTGAGTCTTGGTCTGAGAAATTGTTGCTAAGGATGCTGTACATCAGGAACGTGTTGCAGCACTTATTCTTGAAGAAAATAGTGTCTGAGACAGTAATGACAGTAACGACAATTTTCTCTAGAATTTTCTTCTCTGTAGCAGTTGCATTGTCCTTTTTCACTTTTCTATCTCTTTCAAAAATTCTCACGACAAATACCGCGTGTGCTTCTTCGTGTACTTTTTAAGCTTTGCTTGTACGTTTGCTTGTCTGATTCACTAAGTCCTTAAAAAAAAAACAAAAAAATAAATAACACCATCAACTCCAATTCGCTTCCTTACAATTTTATCTTGACTCTATTAGCGTCTGCACCTTCTCTTCTCTAACTTTTCACTGTTTCCTAAGGCTACCCACCTCTAATAGTTTTAAAAGCTCGTTTCTAGAGCATCTGAATTCCGCAGGACACTGCTAATGGAAATTCTCGATTCGGCCCGTATCCAGATAAATAAAGGAAATTAGCCTTAACGGTACGACAGAACTAAGCCAAAGCAATTTCGCGAGCTGCCAACTTTTTTTTTTCCACCCACAGTTAGGAAGTCGCGACTGTGCCATAACGTAATCGTCAGACTATACAGGGTGACTCTCAATTTCGGAATAAACCAATGAAAGACTGCCCACGATAGTATTTCTGGAAAAAGAAAAAAAAAAAGCTGAATTTGGTCTAAGAATATAATTGAGCCAAAGACCAAATGCGATATGGCATTGTTGGCAAACGCGTATGGAAACATCGAAAGATTTATCTCCACGATTCCATAGAATATTGTCATTTTAACATACGCAAGCGTATACAAACCTCGACATGTTTCCGATACTTGAAAAATATCTGCTAAAGAATCATCCACGACGTCCTCTATAACCCATGAATCATTTACTTCCCACAGAAGCGATGCAATGCAGCATATATTTGCAGCTAATAATTCTCAGGAATATTTCAAATTTATTCTCCAGCAAAGAAGTTTTTAAATTTTACTCTGTAATAATTTCAAAGGATTTTCAACTCTTTTTACATGTCCTTCTGCCTTCGTGTCAATGGCGACGATCTTTGATCTGCACTGCGCTTAAAGACCCTTTAAAGCGCCTTTAATCGTAAAAAGGCGGAACGTTAGTAAAAGCTCTTTTTCCACGAGAAGAAGCAGCAGCAGCTAAAAGGTGAGAATGATTAATGAAGCAATACCTCGAGACCAGCTTCCTTCTTCCTTCGTTCATAGCTTCTTGCCTTCCTTCCACCTAGCTGACCGGCTAAGCTGGATTGGCCTGCTCGGGCTAGGAACTAGCTAGGTTGGCTGGTTAGCAAGCAGCTTCCTCCTCCTGGACCAACCTTCGTTCTGGCATCCTTATACGCCTGGATTCCATGTCCATTCCTGAGATTTTCTTTCCTTGGGTTTTACTGCATTTCTTACACACCTTCTTAAATTGACTGCTCCATCTTGTACCCTTTAGATACATTCTTCACCGTCCTAGAACTGGAGTTCTTCTTCATTACTGATAATAGACTGGTCAATCTTGCTGTGTATGTACATACATGAAAATCAATCATTAACAGCCTCTCGATATTATTGTGTGACGTTATTGTAAAGTTTATAATAAATTATCT
Source organism: Trachelus tabidus (assembly GCA_030142655.1). Classification (NCBI taxonomy): domain Eukaryota; kingdom Metazoa; phylum Arthropoda; class Insecta; order Hymenoptera; family Cephidae; genus Trachelus; species Trachelus tabidus. The sequence continues at coordinate 718,098 of JARQTI010000303.1, read as the reverse complement.
GGAATAGACATTGCGTAATGTTGTAATCCCTGATATGGCAAGATTACGGTTTCTTCGGCGCCTTAATTTGACTGTTGTTTTGTATTGATTTTTATTTTATTTTTATTATAAATTATATTCTTATTATATTGTTATATTATATTATTATATAATATTGTGTTATTACATAAATAAAAATCAGAATCTCTTCATAGTCATAAAAAACCAATATATCTCGGAAACTGCAAGAGTTAGGCCTATAAGACATACATATATACTTTTTTGTTCCAAAGTCCCAAAACAACAGTCAAATTGAGGCGCCGGAGAAATCGTAATCTCCCCTCTGATATTATTATACAAACTAATAAACCTATTCAGACAACGAATCTGTTATTCTCACTTATGGTCATTGTTAATCTTATAGTATTTAAAAATAGGATAGGGAATACCTTGAGACAGGATGGTTCTTTAGGTATTTCGAAAACTGCACGTTTCTTCCAAATTTTATATATCTCTATTTACGCAAACGTTTTTCCAACTCCATCTCACTGCACTTCGTGTATAAGAGAACGAGAAAATATCCCAGCGCGAGAATTTCATCGTGTAAAACTTACGGAACCATGAAGCATGCGGATATTTCCATGGCGGACAATTTCACACAAGTACAATTTTTATTGTTGATAAGAAAATTCTTGGAGACTAGAAGAGCGAAACTATATTCCTGGATAATATTTATTCGAAGATTATCGTTATCGTTACGTGATCCTCCGAATAATTATCAACTGTGAAACGTATCCAAAAAGATGGTGCTGGCACAGTGATTATGAATCTGAAAGAAAAGAAGGACATGAGTCAGTGTCAAAAAAAAGCTTCCGTGGTATGTTAAAGAAAAAAAAGGATGTCAATTTTACGTATTACGCAAAAATTCAGAGCCAGGAAAATGCGAGACGAAAGGATGTGAGTGTCCTGAATAGCCGTCGGAGATTCATATCTGAAGGACGTACGTCATTTTAACGACGATTTTATTACGAATCCAGTAAATCCTGAGGGAACGTCCAATATAGAATCGTGCCAGAATTCTCAGCCGGGATTTTGGCGAACGTCACATTGGAAAATTTGCATAGAGAGATCATCCAGATTATTTCAGGATCATAGATGCTGTGTATATTTTAGCCAAAGGCTAGTTTGGCAATATATCTGTATTTTCCTTTAATACTACTATAAGAAAAGAATTTTAAAAAAAGAGTGACTGCATTATTTACGCCAATGACAAACACTAAAGCCGGGTTCACCGCTCACAAATTTAGATGCAAATATTATGATTTCTTTTTCGTACTCGCTGCACTGCTGCTCCCTATTTTCTATTCCAATTTGACTCCATTCACATACGTGAAATGGAGTAACTAGGTACCCATGTAGATACACAAGCTTTGCTTTTTTTTCAAGAAAGAACACACATCCACTATATTTTTCGTTGCGATACGCCTCAAGATAATCAAGACATTCGACGAAGTTGTTTTGCGGTGTAATTACTTGTCGAATGTATATGCGAGCGTTGGAAGAAGATGATTAAGAGAGACAGGTAGTAATACACTAAATAGAAAAATAAATGCAGACATAATAAAAAGTACTGGGACGAAGATAATATCAGAGAACAAAACACGTGAAAAGTTACGTGATGGTTAGAAGAGTTTGAAATAAGGTTGGATAGATAAAAGTGGTGGTTTCGTAAGAAAATTGTACCCCGAGTGTCGACAGCGCATGCGCGAGATAACGTAAAGGGAAAATAAACATGGCGACTGGTGGATTCATCGAAATGTAATATAAACCGTGTCGAATGAAACGTAAAGAAAATTCAGAAATCTTACCTCGACAGCAGCGGATAATCGAAAGTAGTACAGACAACAGACATTCTCAAATGTTTTTACTGGGTACGTTCGACTTTCTTGAATCTAGAACATTCCTTGTATCCAATACAGACTTTGAAAAGGTTAACGACGCGAATCCGGAAAATCTCGTAAAAGCGTCAAAGTACCTGAGATGCTGCAGACCATAAAAAAAATCCTGTGAGCAGTGACCCACATTGATAAATCCGTGTTTATTGCTGTGACACGTTGTATATGAAAACAAAAAACTTTTTCTCTCATTTTCAACTTCATTTAACCTACAGGCACATGGCACTGCCGTTTAATTTTTCATGAAAACACATTGCCTCCGAATTGCCTTCAATGGTCGACATTCCTCATCTGTCAGCGTAGTAAAATATATATCGTCCTCACTTACTGCAGCACACGAAGTACAAACATTCGGCCATTTTTCATCCGGTAGATAGATCTGTCACGTCCGAACTACGAAATTGTAACCTGCAATCTCGATACTCCACCATCAACACAGCATACGAAAGCTTAAGGCGCCCGCGCAACGACCATAAAACGAACAGAAGTCTCTTCGACATGAACCACGATAAAATAACCCCAGGTTGTGGATCTAAGCTGCTCTGATAAATCCGCGTTTACTACCGGAAAGCGTCCAGGCAGAACAGCTTCCTCGCGGAGGATACTGCTAAGGTCATACTTTCGTTATAAAATATTAAATTTTTTTGAAATTCATATCAAAAGTTACGCAAGTCATAGCAGGAATTTCATCATTAAAAATCGACGTATTTCAGTTCATTTTAAATTCCTAGTGGATTTGAGTTCACTGAAAAAACAATTGAAACTTACCGTACTTTTATGCAAATTTGACGTAAACTTTAGATGCAATTTAGTGTAAATATCGTAATGTTATTTACAACATACTAAAATTATGTCCGAACTACACACTAAAAACTTGTAGGAAATTTTGAAAAAAGGAAAATAAACTTAAGTGATTTTTCTGTGAAAGTACTTAAAATGTACTCTGATTTAATAACTAGTTCACCATGAGGCTCGTCCCTCTACGTCAGCAGTATTGTTATAGTCTATGACGTTAAGGGCTTCTTCGAGGCAGAAGCATCCGCTTGGTTATCTTATCCCGAGACCAATTTTGAGGTTAGATCCTAATGCACAGGAGTTACATGTCAGCCATCATGGCCGTCATCGTCGAATTTAAATGTGAGAAAATCTAATAGGGCTCGACCTTCTCTATAACAATGGTTAATCACAGTAGAAAATATTTCTGGGAACTGGAACTTGACCTCGTTGAAGGGGTTAAAATATTTCTGTAAAATTGATAACAGATAATTTTATACGACCTGTGAGATTGCCCTTTACACGCTCTCATTAATTTTGGATTAACGATAATTTATTGACTCTTTTTCACAAAGTATCCATTTCCCTATTGGAATTCCCATAATTTAGGGATACGCAAATACCGATTTAAATAGGTCGATACGGGATGGGTTTGGGAAAATCTTTGCATAATGTTGTATTAGAGTCATAAATATCGGCTGACTTAACAGTTTTCGCCTATGCACGTTTCCTGTAGCATAGAATTTTCTTGAATCAAAAATACTGTTTTTTTTCATGTTAAATTTTTTTGATCGTACCACAGCCTTTTTGAATCCTGCGCTAGATGTATCCTTTTATAACTATATTATATTGAAGACAGAAACTTCGATACAATGCTGAGTTATTAATAATGGCGATCAATATTCTGTCAACGCTTTGGGTGCTACCATGTACCTGTATATATATGCATCTACGGCTATATTATATGGATATACGAGCTACACTACAGGTATATTGTATATGGTATAACATATTACAAAAGGTTGTAAAGATTCGGAATAGTGAATTGAGAATAAAGGCAGACGTGTTTCTTCGAGCGAATCGTCATGCCGATTCCTTGACGAAATAACGGAGGATTTACAATTCAGCGAAAGAATACTTCCACGGCACATGACATCCTAAATAATGGCGTTCTCGCTGCAAATAATCTCTCTTTAGCAATTCATTGATTGGCTCGAGCACCGCTGCTCTTGGACGAGAGGTAAGTATGCGAAGGAAAAAAAAGAGAAGGACAAATAAAAAAAAAGGATTAACCAGATTTCCATTTGTAAATCAGAAAATTATTATTCCATGAACAGTGTGAGGCTGCGAGTGTCAAATTATTTCTCGCGTTGGCCAACCTGCTTGGTGCTATTAAAATATCAAAGCTATGAGATTGATCGATTATCGAAAATTTTGCTGGAAAAATTCTCAGAGACTTTCCTGCCTTATCTTGGTGGGATTCTATTTATTCGTCTCTCTCTTTTTTTCTTTCTTTCTTCCTCCGTTTACTCATTTCTAGTTCTCTCAATATTCTCAGCGTCTTTTTCCTTCTTCATTCAGGATCTTCTTTCGCATCAGCTGCACCTTTATTATTCTTCATCCAGTCACCACTTTCAATCATTTCTTTGAAGATTTCGCACAGTGGACAATTTTCCGATGAAGCCGCAGGGGCTAATTGAACTCTTGGCCAAGTTTTCGTACTCGAGTGTACTTGAGCAGCGATCGGGGATACTTTGGCTACCAGCCGGTAAGGGAGAAATTAAGACGATCTTAGATATGCTTTCAGCCGCTAATCGGATTGGCGAAACCAATTAAATCAACTTGGGTAAGTACCTGTTACGAAACAGCATCGGCAACGATAGGTACTCTCTTACTCAAATCCTGACCCAGCATTCATATGGAAGGACGAGAACTATTCGTGAGACGCATAACTGAATTCGGTGAAATTGAATAATACAAGGAATTTGAAATTTAAGTGGATCTGAACTGCTGATGGTAACGCAACGCTACTTTATAACGTAAAACACTCTGTGTTTATTTAATTAGGCTGTTATCGGATATCTAATAAAACAAAATTTTTGTTTTACAGATGTAATTCTACGGATTCCCGGAATATGGAAAACGGGTGAGAATTTTCAAAAGACCATATTTACAAGAAGAGCAAATATGAGGAAAATTTAATAATGCCCGGAGTACGCATTTTCACGTGATTTATATATCATGATACGGGCTGATATGTGTCCTTGATATAAATCAGGATATTGTTACCGGCCATGAAAATGGTTATGTTGTCAGTAAGAATTACCTGAGATTTGAGCTACGACGAGGATCCGTTTTCGTATATCAATTAGCACTTGCTCACGTTGATTTTGAAATATCTGATACTTGAAGTAAGGATCAATTGAAAATCTTGTTTTATAATTAAACTTCTGCATGACCTACCCCGGCTTTGTTTAACGTATCATAAATGTATGAAATATCTGCAATAAGCTGTCTAAGCTTTATCGCCGATATTCAATAAGACGTTGACAAAGATACTAAAAAGTTACTAGCTTATCAAGGCTACTCGCTATATATATTTAATAACCGGAAAGGGGACGCCTCTTGTATCAACCCGGGGACAATCCCTTCGAAAACTTTGAAACTATTAGAAATTAGACCTTGGACCAGTTTAAATTCCACTTTGGGTCTGATATTAGTCAGGGATTCTGAAGGGTGATTCACAAAGGAAAACTTTGGCTCTAAGCGTATATTGGTATATCTATGGCGTAACTGGTACTACGTATATTTCATAATTATGCATCAACACATTTAATCATTTAATGCTATTCGATCGATAGCCAACTCTGCAAGTATATTAAGTATATTTGCGCTTTGATTACGCATACATGATTATTTATACCGGAAATGTATTGTTCTTATCCATCCGCTATTTTCCCGGACATATAATATCCATTTGCAGAATATCCTATGTGAGGTGAACTATTGTCAACGTTAAAAGGGGTCACAAGGTTAGGTTGGGTTATCGAAATACGGTACAGATACACGATTCAAGTACCAGTGTAATTCGTATAGGCAGTTGGCACGAGATTCGTATGGGACTATTGATATCAGAGGAGATTGTTATTAATAGGGCTATTGTTTCTCAACACACTGCAATAAAGCAGCGTCATCGATCACTAGAAAATCTATGTCCTTATCGAAAGCAGAGAACACATACCAAGATCAATAAGATCGAACAAGACTGGGCGATAGTGATATCGTAAAAGTTATCCTGCCCAATAAAATTGATATCTGTAAATTTTGTGATTAGGGAAAGGAGATATTACGTCACATGGAAAAAGAAATATCTAATAGGATTTTCACTGGGACGAAGATGTTTGCGGTGATGCTTCAACTTTGACCGCATTCAGAAATCTTTCTGCTATCCTCGAGAACACCGGAAACTCGATATCGGCCATTTTATATCGAATTCCTTTTACGAGTAAGTTATCATCCGAGCTAGTTCAACGCTTTGTTGGCTGCGTTCCTCTTTATTATTCTTCCTCGTGCGGACTCCTTATAAATTCGTGATCTGGACGTATTGTCATAAAAGCCATTAATGGACTGAAGCACTGTGGCGACATCTAGGTACTGTCGTGTCGTTTAGCCATTAATTGGTCAGAGCACAAACGAAAAGGAATCCTACTCGACGAATGTACGTAGGATATCTCCATTTTTGGGAATCCCTCGTATATCTGGTCGCGCGCGTAACGAAGTCGTTTCTGTTATTACTTCCGTTATCGTTACTGTCCCTTTGACATAACAGTAAAGGCCGCCATTACTTTAATTAACCTTCATACTGAGCTCGTTATTCACATTGACGATTATCGTTATATCGTTCCTACAATTTCGTATCGAGTACCGATCCAGGAGAAACATGGGTGGCAATAAAACAGTAGAGAAAAAAGTATAATAAATGACAGCCACGCATGAAAGGTTCTAATGGTAAATTTGTATATAGATTTTTCGAAAAATTGTATTTCGAGTATTTTACAATGCGAAATTTATTTTGGAAAAATTCTTCATTCGACAATTTTTCCCACTGATATCTTAACAATGAACTATAGACAGTCCTGTCATATGCACTTGGTTAGAGATCCATCTTTTTATTGAACTTCCTTTTCTTTAATGTCTTTTTCTTTTTTCTTTACACTTCTCTCATGCTTCCTCGCCATTCTTTCTACTCACTGACGTTTCTCCTACCCTATCGCCCCCACACGTACTTGGTTACTCTCTGTACTTGCTCTGAGACTCTGGCTTTTCCCATTTCCTCAACGGAGGTCACGTTTTGGTTCATATTGCAGGTCCTGTCGAGATTTGACTGAACATGGAAGCAGTAAAAGGGATCAGAACGGAAATTCCTTAGGATCGGAACTTTGGCAACTGCAAGAGTGTATATAGAAAAATCTTCAAAAATACAGGATTTCAAATGGAACGGAATTCAAGATTTTTTAAATTCTCCAAGTGGATGCTTACTGCATAGAGATCAAATGGGTATTGATAATGGAATTATAATATGGTGGATAAATTTAAGTGGAAAAAGTATGCAGATTATCAGACGACCGTTCTATTTCTTAACGAGGAATATGGATCTTCTTCTCATTAATCGATTCTCTGGTAGTTTTACCAATGGTTTTCTCAAGTGTCGTCCTGACTTCGAATTCAGTGCGCTCGATTACCCTAATTGGAATTCATTACGCAATATCGTAACGGACGTCTTTCGCGTTCGAATTGCTTTCCGAGGTTTATTGAAAAACAGAGCGACGTCGCGAGTTTCTGCTGAATAATTCCTCAATTAGATGGAATTACAAGGAGGGTGGATTACTCGTCAACCCTCCCTCCCCTCATTGAGTTACGAGATAGAAAAAAAAATGAGACATTTTGGGGAAATCGAAGGAAAGTGTCGAAACAAAAGAAACGGTATAGATATTGAAAAACTTTTGGAAGAACTGTAATTAGAGTTTCGATCGCATTAATAATGAAAATTAAAATTGTCCTCGGGACGTAGTCACTCGATTAAATAAGAGATATAATTTTTTTTTTCACAATTTCAACATTCGACTTTCGCTCCACGACGTTCTATAATCTTTTAACGAATATGAGTTCTAGAATCATTAACCACGAGTGCATGAAATTATTGAGCCGATCGCTGTTCTCGAATGAATTAATAAGTAGGACCATTATACAAATTCAATTTGAATTATGGATGCAGCTTTGCCGTTGAATTTTCCATGGTTTCAGAAAGTTCACCGATTTCCAATATCATTGCACAATCTACAATTGACTCACGTGTGTCAATACAAAATTAATTATTATTTCATGAAAGAGTTACACCAAATTTTCTACATTTAAATGCTATCACACTGTTAATTTTGCAACAGTCAGTCATAATTCTCTAGTGTCAAAATACAGTAATATAATACGCTACACGTTTACAGTCTCATGCGTAATTCATGTGCACGTATTGAAAAATAGTACAAAAAAGTATACAAAGCACGAAAAAGCTTCATTTTCAAGTAGGCAACGAACTTGTTCCCAAGGTAAACGCGATTAAGCGCTTATTCTTAAAGCGTAATTTTTTGCTTGAAGCAGGACGAAAAAAAAAATGTAACACCCGCACCAGCGGTCACATTCTACTAATGATTTTTTTAATTGAAATTTTCTCGCGCGTTTCACTGTAATTATACAAGCCAAGGGTGCACCTGCTCTTTAGTAGTTGGTACCTGGGACCTTTAGAAAGAAGGTCGTACAACATGTGTACATACTACACTGAATGTAGCTTCTTTGTAGTATAAGCGTATGTAATGACACCTTGCTACTTTTTACCTCCTCGCCATTGCATATCCCACATATGTATTTCCCTCTATTTCGTATCACCTCCAGATATTCTTGCTTCTGCTTGAAATCAATAAGCCATGAATCAGAAGAATTCACTGACAAAATTATACCAGTAATAATTTTTGTTCAATGTCAAATTCCCTCAGGACATTAATCAACGTATGAAATATTTCATTTTTATTATCAGCAAGACACACGGTCAATCATTAATTAAACTCAGAGAATCTCAAGGTCAAAGTCCCATAGGTTCCATGTATCTGTCCTAGAAGAATAATACATTTGGCACTGGGAGAAACACAAGGACTTGTATTCAACCAGGAACCTAACCTAGATTTAGAAACTCATTGTACCTAGATTAAGCGAACGAGGTATGAGATGATAGTGGCATCTGCCCAGGTACATCCTTCGTCTTCTTCCAGCTCCCCGGACTCCTGGTGCTCTGCGACGTCGTCCTAGCAGCCAACAAACCCTGCTCACACGACCGCCCTAAATGCTAATAACAAAAAGTTGTACGGTGCGCCCAGGAGCAAGCTTCTGGGTAATGAAACAGATTAATCAGAGAAGCCCAGGGAGTGATGCCGCAAGGTGGAAGGAAGGAAGGAAGGAAGGAGGAAGGCATACCCATTCTGGTCGGAGGAGAAACGTAGAATCAGTCTGGGAAACCAAGGAACGTAAAGGAGAATAGTCTACATTGATGTGATAAGACCTTAACATGTTCACTGATAAGTAGTTTAAGTGACATAGTTGTACGAGCCTGTCGAGAAATTCAGAATGGAGTAGTGCAATAGTGAATATTATTATATATAATTATATATGTATAATATTTAATACGATTATAATCGTGATTAAATTAATATTCTTCCTAGTCATATATAATATCGAATCAGTCCTGTTCAAATTTCTCGCTTTTAATCATGGTTGGTAATTTGCAAGAGTTTACATATGTAAACCCGTAGGAACTTATAGGAGCTTAGATCGAGGGGAGCATATAAATATGCAGAGTTTTAGTCGAGCATTAACATACGCTATGCACGTTTGGCATTATATTCATGAATAAATGAAACGGTCATATTACCAACCCCCATTGTACGGGAGGTTGCTTATTAAGAATCAATTTTGTAAAATAGAATTAAAAATCAGGCTGACAGTTGAAGGTGATACTAAACTGTAATTCTTCATGAGATTTGCTAGAATGTCGTATAAATTTTATACAGTGTCTGTTTTCCGGCAAGGGATATTCCGCCAAGTTAAATGGAGGATGAAAAGGTCCGGCTAAAAAATCCAAGGAGTATCAGGCGTCTGCTGATCATTAATACTTATTTATCCTTCAGGTTAACTTAAATTGCGAAAGAGTAACGCTGCTGTTATTCCCACCACAGAGTGACTTAATCATAGCCGAAATTTATCTGCCCGTGGATGGGCAGAGTGGCATAAAAAGGAGAAAGAAGCGCCGCTTCCTCTTTGGAGATGATGAACCGTCGACGCGGGATGAAATGGGAGGCTGGAAGCTGGGCTGAATCTCGTGTGAGTGAGCTATAGCGAAGTCGTGAGTTGAATATTAAAAAAAAAATGTCGGTTTCTCTCACACCTTCAAGTCCATAGAAACGGTACCACCCTACGTTTAGGACTTGACTCACCCTATTTGAGCTCGGTCTTTGAAATTCATGGCCCGTTAAAGGGAGTTTGATTTCTTTTTGACTCTTTTTTTTTTCTCTTTCTCATTCCCTCCTCTCTTCTATCTTCTTACTACCCTTAAGCTTCTTATCCAATCAAGGGGCATCTTGTCGTTGAGGAGTTTACCGCCTCGCTTTACAATAATATTGAACTTATGGATTTTTGATAAGTAACATTTTGTATGTACTTCATAATTTCATCTATGCTAATAGAAAGAAAATTTATTGCTGAAAAACCAATTGAGAATTTTCAGTGTACAATTTTTAAGAATTTTCTTTCCACTAGCGGTTATTGGAAAACAAGTTGATTAACGTGTAAAGGATGAATAGGGGCAGGTGAAAGAGGGTGGTTGAATAAAAAGGGTCAACATTTACGATAACGGTGAGTACGTGAAAGACGTCATGAGGAATTAAAGGGTTGCCAGTACTTTTCGAGGATGGTCCAAACGCACAGGGATTGCTCATTAAGAAACTGTAATCCCATTCCGACCAAGGGTGTTTTCTCTCACAATTTCTAGAAGCGGGCAGAGAGAGAGAGGCAGAGAGAGAGAGTATCAGCAGGGGTAGTAATGTAGGTAAGTAAGGGGTGGAAGCGTTACTAACCTGAATAAAGGTGGGTCGCATAGGGAGAGGGTGGTTCATAGGTTAGTTGCAGGTCTTCTGCTAGTGGAAAGCGTAAGGGTAGTTTTCCTCTGATATACCCTCTAATGGACAACAAACAGGACACAGGCATATCCTGCGTCACCGGCAGACCACATGTGTCCTTAAGGCTCTCGCCTCGTTCCTAATTCGCGACGAGCTTCATCCCCAAAGAGCACGCTGGGAAAATTAGCAGCGATACTTACCAACCCCTAAGTTCAGGTACACGATAAATTCAGTTAACGAGGATACAGTAGGTGTGGTAAGACTAGAAGGGGGTGCATATGTGAATTAAAAAAATTCTAAAATTTAAGGGTAGTTTACAATGGCAGAAGATTCACAAGCTGCTATATCCAGACGATAGAAATTGGCTTCCATTTGGAACCAAAGCTCTTGTTTCTTTTTCTTTCTTAAGACGTTTTTTCTTCTCTTTTCTCCTCTTTTTAAATTCCTTTTTCTCTCCTCTTTTCTTCGTTCCTTCTTCCATTCAGTCTTTTAGTTCTTCTTTTCTTTTTCTTCTTCTCCTATCTCACCTAGCAGAACGGCAACACTTGTGCACCCGCAAGAACTCTCCATTTGGCTTCAGCGACTCGCAGCGGTTCTGCTGCATTTTCTATTATCAATTACCGCATAAGGGACGGGGAGGGGGTACAGGTTGTTTTAAAAGTTCTCAATCGTTCTACAATAATTCGAGTAACCGCAAAGCACAAAAGCTACCCCCCCAGCGAAATGAATATCTCTAAAAGTAACTCGATGATAAATTATAAAATATTACTTATTAATGACATTCGTGTCAAACCATTTATCAAAAATTATTCAACCCCTACTTTCATGAACTTATATATTTTTCATATTTTCCATTCCTTTCCAGTAAACAGCCGGAACTTTGAATGCGTACAAGAAAATCGCACGTTCCTCATCGATCCATTCGAAGGAGGGACAATATTTTTCCATCCCTAGTTTCAAGGGAATGAAGAAAAAAGGAGAAGCAAGTGGGGACAGGAATAATGGGATAGATACATGTTCATATATATATATAAAAGTATATGTAGAACACGACGTTATTCTTGAAGATGATGAAACGAAGATACAAGCCGGTGGGATGCTGAGGGGGTGTATAAGGGGTAGCATGAGCTTAAAAAAATAAAATGGACCAACATCCATCCGCAGTCGAGAGATAAACATTGGGGCAAGAAGTGCCATGCGGCGTCCAGAATCCAGGAACGTGGTCGTACGTGCGTCACCCTTAATCCAATGTACACAAGGGGATTGGTCCATGGTATGGATGGAGCCTTGCAAGGAAGCCATCTTCTGGTACATTGCGAAACCGATTGCGTCGCTAGACACTTGGTGCTGTTTGACGTCTGCAAGATGATACGTGATTCGGAAGCTGCGGAGGACGGTTGGATCATTTACAAAAAAGGTACCATTAACCAATATTATTCAAAGGACAATTCAAATTTGTTCTTTTGATTATACGCGATTTGGAAGCTGGCGAAGGGACGGCTGGATGATTTTCAAAAAAAAAAAGAGTGAAAAAATATTATTCCAGGGCAATCCAAACTTGTATGAAAGTATTAAAAAAAAAATGTACCATATTATTTTTGATAAAAGGTTCAACTGTTATCTTTTCTCTTTTTTTTTTTAGGACTCAAATAAAGGTGGAGTTGGGTTCTCATTTTTTTTTATAGGCTATTATGACCCCTTGTTTTTGGATATGTTCCTGTCTGTGCTTTCGAGCGTGGATGAATTACGTTTTTTTTGAATTTTCATCTTCCCTGTCTTTTTTACCTTTTTTTTTTTTTAGAAATCTATGTGTTCGTATCATATCTGTATCAACGACACTTACCTGCACGAAACTCTTGCACGAATTTTCCGGGCATTCATTTTTTGTTATTGTCACGTAAATCATACAGCAACCCCTCTTTGCTACTTCCCATCCTATCGCGAGATTTTTTCTCTTTTTATATATATGTATGTGTAAATATATTTTTCTCTCTTGCCCCCATGCCCCGTAAATAATCCAGAGCATATGTGTGAACATACATACATACGTATATATTACAGTGGAATTGCTCGATTCGCGATGCTTTTCACCAGCTACGAGTTATTGGGAATTTCCCAGTATTTGTGGTAAATTCTGAAAGAAAAAAAAGGTTTCCTTCCTCGAAAAAAAAAAAGAAGAACACTAGCGAAATAATCAGATTTTACATAGTCTACAATCGTAACTGGAATTGTTGCAGTCTCAATGAACTGTATCGGTTTTTCATACTTTTATCAAGATAAAAAATGATAGAAAATACGAACCACTGGGTTTCGAATCAATCGAATGCTAAATGATGACCACCGTTCTCCATCCAACAATAACCTGATCAAAACGTACCCGTACGCTCCTGTAGGTAATTCAGAGCTCGGATGATGGAGTTCGTGCACTGATTGATGGGAAACATTTGGGACTCCATAAGCGGCATGATCAATCGATCCTGTCAGGAGAATGAGAAAAATAAAGGAGCAAGGGAAACAAAACTGGTGTTAAATTCACGAGGGATGACAGGAAGGGAAAAAAAAAGAAAATTAAGCCATATCAACAGCTGGCAAATGATGGTAATTCAAAAAGTCATTAGCATCGTCGCATTAAAACGAGTAGAAACGTTAAAAAAGAATTTTAAAAAATATTTAGGAGAAAAAGAAAGTTCAGCATCCCAAGAAAACTTGAGAGTCAGATGGTAACAGTATTTGTAAATACGCCACCGGTAGCCTCGCCCACCTGGTGCCCTCTTCGTTCAACACCCAGGAGAAGCGGCTAGTGTCACGCGGATCATCCAGTTTGGTAGGAGCTGGGGAGGAGGCTCGTGGGGTTGAGTATAAGGCGTTAGAAGTGGTATCACGAGGAGCTGCTGGGATTGCGCAGGCGCAAGTATATCTTCACTCTATATCACCTCCCAACCTGTCGCCCTAACTTAAACCTCAAACCCTAACCTCTAAAACCCACACCAGGTTTTAGCGATGCTCTTGGCTGGCTCGCATCCTTCTCAGAGCCCTATACTAAATTCCCTTTTCGGTACACGAGAAACACCTATGGGGTTTGCTCTCTTTGGGTCTTCCGTCATCCCCTATTCGCAAACTCTCTAGGAGCCTACCACTCCTGGATTCGAAATTCTCAATTTCGACCAGGTCCGCCCTTCGCGAATCGTCCATCCGAGTGATAATAGTAATTACCATTACCTTTCGCTTGTCGGATAAATATATGTATATTATATTTCTATTGAAATCAGAAGACAGAGAGAAGGATATTTGACAGTAAACAAAAAAAGGGTGAAATTTGAACAAAAAATATTTTTTTTAAACTTCAATGTCGAAATGGATGTATTCGCTTGTCTGCGTTCGAAACGAATTTTCAATTTGCCGCCCTTCGCCCTATTTTACATCTCGGTCATTCATTCTTTCAGAATCGCTTCCAGCATGAAAAACGGAAGTTCCTTTTCTTTACAGTGAAACTTTCTACCAATAGTTTGGTGCGCGCGAAAATCACTCTCCAGCTTCCGGTGACAGACCGGTAATCGAGTAATCGCTTGGTGAAACCGAAGAACTTCGGGAGTGTCTCGTTTGCCGGAAGTATAAAAATGAAAGAGGAAGGGGGGGGGGAAAGAACGATGGCGCCGATGTTCGCGTCGCCTGTCGAGATTTCATAAAGTCAATTTCCATCGGGTATAGGCATCGTCGTCGAACTTCTTTGGAACGTCCCAGCGTTCGTAGCTACAAGAATGACGAGAACTAGAGAGGGGTTTACCGTTTAATTACTTCCGGTTTTCATATATTGACAGTAGTGATAAAACAAGGTGTAAAAATAATGAATTTCACAAAAAAAAGATTCTCCATGACCATTGATATCTAGCGAGCATTATTATGCGTAGATGTTCATATGTGGAATTTAAAAGATACACTATACAGTTTAATACAGGGTTATTCAAGTTAGCCTGTCCATTTGATTTCAATGGTACACCAAATTTCCAAAAGTGCCTCTGCACTGAATAACCCTGTAATTCCATTTACTATTGTATTATGATTAATGATAATGATAACAAGAACAACAATAAGGACACGTATTATCATTAGTCTATAAGTAAGCCAAAGCTGCTTACAGTAGCAATGAGTTATATTAAGACAGAATGTGCGCAAGAGATAGTCGCTGCATCTCATTGTATTAAAATACTGAAGTGGCTTGGATAAGATGCATCTATAAAGTGCAATACAAAGATGCATCTACGGAGTGCACACTATATCCAGTTACTATGAATAACGCAACGGCGTATGATACGAGGCACGTAGAATAATATATAAAATATATATTTTCTAATGAATTTTATATAACCATTAGTCATACCATAAAAATATATAAAAAGTTCAATCCAAGGGAAAAGCGTTTAACGTACCTTTGCACGCAATCTAATCGATCAAAATTGTACTAATTAAAATACAAGCCTTTGGTCATGCGAGCTTCGTTTACGTTCAGCCATTTAACACGCATTGGCGTCATTAACGTAAAGGCGACAACACATCGTGCGACGTTAAAGCACGTTACAGCGGGAACTTTGGCGTCGGCGCGTTTTCAACGGCCAACGCCCGTGTCGGTGGGTTTACATTTGGCCGCATGCGTTCCGCATCCGGTAGCTCGGTTAAAAGACAAGTAGCTAAAAGTTAGAGAGTTCTGTGTGAAACGTGCGTTGGTTGCGTCATAGAAATATTTTGAATTGTATAAAAAATATCGTAACTCGTTCTTGATATTTTGGACGTGCGACCAAGTATCTACAAAGTATATTCGCGCACGTGAAAACTATCGTATTTCGTGTCGTAAAAAATCTCGATTTCCCAGCATCCCAAGAGCTGGACCATTTATGAGATTTATATGGGATATTCAGATGGCTTGGATTTTCGGGCGATTCTCAAGCAACAAGACCTGACGACGACCACGACCTGACGAGCAATGACCCTCTCGCACCTCCCACCCTTTTCGCACTCACCCACTCCTCTAGACAGCGCGGGTGGTTTTGGCGGAGGAGGAGGAGGGTGGAGAGATCCTGCCGGGAACCCCCGACCGGTCGGATCCTCCTTTGCCTGCCCCGAGTCAGTATTGCCGGGCGTCTCGACGCGGCCGCACGTATTGGGGGATGTTGTATGCACGGTGCAGCCCTTATCTCGTCTCGCGGTTCTTATACTACTGTTTCAAGGGAACCGCCCACATTGGTCGCACGCGATATTAATGTAAACTATATATAAGGTTTTATAAATAAAACGTCTATGGTGATCGGCGAGATGAATCTGTCTCGGAAAGTTTTGTTGTCTTGCTCCGCCGTGTCGGAGGACTCTGATAATCGGGGTGATGACAATGGTGTTAGGGGTGCTGGTGAACTCGAGAAAAGTGATGTTCACGATGGTTGTTGTTATTGTTCTGACGAGTCACGCAATTACGGAACCATGGCCATCAATTGCAGACGCGGACGATCGGCATTTGTTGTTGTCGTCTTGAGCTTTCTTCTTGCTGCGCTTCCGTGCTCGCAACCCCTATCTGCAAAGGGTGAGATTGAATTATTTTCAAATATTGCACTGTTTTGGATGTCTATAGAAGAACTTTTTGGCGGAATTTTTTACTCGCTGTTACACGCTTGTATATTGTATATATACAATTAGTGGGATGGTATAAAATATAAAATTGAAACTACGGTGAGAAGTATGAAAAAGGTATACAATTTTGGAATTTTACTCACCATTGTTTATATTTTAAATATAATTTGGTAAGAAACGAACCAAAAATTGGTACGTGTCAACTATTTTATTCGTGAAGCAAAAGTTTGATCTTTTGTCCGACGTAAAATGAAATTCATATTTTTACCTGAAATTTTTCTAAATTTCACTGGTACCTACATTTTTTGGGGTATATATTTGGGAAAAATTCATTACCCGTGAAATGATCATAACCGCGCGGCCTATGTCGATCATCGAAATCTGTGCCAATTAAAGCGATTAGAGCGCACTCGGGTCAATCAAAGTGCCAGGGCGGCAGGTCGGATCAGAGCTTGCAGCATCCAAGCTGCAGCGAGCTGCAAGCTCGATGGCTCGTGAGTGCTGTTCCGACCCGGCGGAGGCGTGGTCGGGCTGTGCCACGACCTGGACGTACCTCAAAATCTAACACCAACTAATAGTGAAAAAAATTAATTTTCATAAAGAAACGCATTTCGCGAATGAAAAGATTAGAAAATTTGGATACATGTTGTCGGAATAAGAAAATATAATTTTTATCGAACAGCACTACAAACGCTAAAGACTTTATACACAGTCTTCACAAGAAAGGGTTATAAGGTCTGAACATAAAAAAAAAATGCTCAGAATATTTATTATACCCAAATAATATCCAGTAACACGCAATTTTCGAATATCGTCGACAAACGTTCCTTCGTCCGTTTACAAATGACGACAATATCAAATTCGACCGCAGAGATACGCTTTCGCCGCGCACTTAAACGCGTTTACGTAAAACGGACATAAATGAGCGTCGGAACGTAATGAAATGTGGGGACTTAAGCCTGCGTATACATTACAGCTACATAAAGTCACAATGAACAATAGTCGTCGTCATCGCTACTAAATTTGGTAGCACTGTACGATACAGTCGATTAAATGTGATACAATAAAATGCCTAACCGATATGAGAGGGTTGCAACCCTAAATATAAGATAATTTAGGTTAAATAAAACCGGAAATGTCATGAGACGATTTTTATGTACAACAATAAAAAAAAAGCTCTAAAGGAAGGATAGGGGTAATTTTTCTTCTCCTTCTATTTTCCGGTAATTTTTTGTTCTTGTCGTTACTCTTCCTTGCGACTGCTCCATTTTTTGTTGTTGTATCTTTTTTTTTTCAAATACCTTCCGCCGTCCTCCCAGGAATTGGGCTGCGCATCCGTTCCGTTTACGTTGATAAATTTCATATCTCCGAGCCAACAATGGAGAACGGCCTCTGTGGCTGCAAGGGTTGAGAACGTGGATGAAAAATTCCTCGGTTGGATTAAGAGATAAGTACATACGTGAAATAAATAGGGGATGTTGGTTTCGCGATAGACTTCTACATGCTTATATACGCATGTGTATATATATATATTATACCTACGTATAAGGGATGATGACATTTTGGGGTTCTAGTTGTTGGGGTCACGTTTACCCTTGAGAACCACTTATGAAATTTCCCAACGAACAGCTGATTTCACTGTTAAAGTTCTCGCTACCGATTCGCAACCCTTATAACGTGGAAAATTTATTTTCAACCCCTGTGTTACGGTAACCATTTGCGAATACGTGGCGAACGAATTGGCAGGAATTGGAATGAACGATGTTTTGCAAAACGTTCGTGTTATCTTTGTGATAATAAATCCAATAAAATATCTATTAAAAAAAAATTTACCGATAGGGATGATCGAGTTAATTTTTTACATTCCTTTTTTTGCTAGTATACCACCCCTATCGGTCTATCTTGGCTGTGTTTATAATTTGTTTTATACAGATTAAGCTGCGCTCATAAAAATTGTAAAGTCGCTCGTGAATATTATTGAGTATCTTGAAAATGGCGAATTCCGAAAAATGATTGAAAATGCTCCATATGCCATTTTCCGTGTCAATTTCATGATAACTTCTTTGACAAGAATATCTGGAAGCTGGACGGCGTAAAGTTTTCCAAAGTGGAGGTGTGTCTAAGCCGCAAGAGGAGCCAGCGATAGAATTCCTTGAAAAAGAAATGCGGAGGATGTCTCCAAAATGGCGGATACCTACCAACTTATCTACCTTTCTATATACGTATATAGGTACGAATGAATCGCCTGGGAATGGACAAGAGGGTAGTATTGGGGATGGTCGAAGTATCCAAGTCTCATAAAGTAGCATCCCCTCTTGGATACAAGAGGGACAGTTTTCCGTACGCCGAAAACAATCATAATTTCATTTCGATACAACGAAAAGGGAACGCAGAATATTTTCTCTTTTGTGTGGTACAACGAAGTTGAAGAAAAAAATTGAGTCATTTGAAAAATATAAACAATTATATATTACGTTTAGATACGGAATCAACCGATACTTAGGGACTGAGGGAGGAGGGCGATTTTTTTTGTTACAAAGGATTATAACAAAGAACGAAAAATAATAGCAGCGGTGGACCACTGATACGAGTCAGAGAGGGCGCGAGGTTTTTCTTTCTTATGCCAACCCGAAGAGACACTCTTGCAATTTTTCTTCATTTCTCCGCGACACGCATTATTTTCCGGCAGTTTATCACCATTTCCTTCGGGGAGTTACGGATAGGCCACTTTTTTATTTG